>CAHIKZ030000779.1:3097500-3140000 GCA_903632075.3 Acanthosepion pharaonis | reverse complement strand
GGAAGTTTATCTAAATAACGATAAAGATACATAAATATGTAAACAAAAACGGGATATATAAAATAATTTTCATATATGTATATACGTGTTATTATGTATAAGATGTAGTACACGAAAGAAAAGAAAAGTTAATAGAGCAAAGTGAAAAAAGGTTTTTAACGACGCGTTTTGACAACGTGTGATATGTTTGGCTTCTTTTCGTTAGAATAAAAAACAGTGTTCGAAAGATGCGTTGGGACTTTTGAGTATAAGAAGGCAATATATATATATATATATATATATATATATATATATATATATATATATATATATATATAAAAACCAATTAAAAATTTCGTATTTAAAAATACATATAAAAACAAAACAGTATAAAATTGATAGGTAAATTGAAGCTAACTGAAATTATTACGAAACCTCGAGAACATTCGCACACACACACGTACATAAATATATATATATGTATATTAAGAATATTTTACTAAATATCTCTATATACTAAGAATATATATATATATATATATATATATATATATATATACTAAGAATAAAAAGTATTATTTGTTCATTATTCAATGCAATTATACTTAAGATAGTGGAACAGTCCATTAACTTGTGTGTCATTATATATATATATATATATATATATATATATGCTAATATATATATTTCAAGGCACACAATCTTTGTAATTAAAGTGCTCAATATCAAGTGTTGATTTATCTTGGGTCTAAACTAAGTTTATAGAGAATATCCACTATCCAAGAGACTTGATTATAACATTACAATCATCCTGTCATGTAAAGAGTATTCTCTTCACGAAACAGAGTTGAAACAAGATAAATCAACGTTTTTTCTTAATCATGTCTACTTGTCTCTAAGTCTCTCTGCATATATATATATATATATATATATATATATATATATATATATACATGACGAGAGGAAGTTAAACCGGGATTAAGCAATCCAATACCAAAATGAAAATGAGGCGAGAGGTTAGTCAGAACATAGTTAAATTTTATTACATGAAATTTTGTGTTTTCTTTTTAACAAACCAAATGTGTTTTTGAAATATACATTTAGAAATCGGAAACGAAGTGCTAAACTACAAATACTTACGTTTGATTATTTTTTCATTCTTTTTCTAAATTCTTCAAAGGAATTTTACAATAGAAAACACTCCCGGAATGTTAAGCAAGAAAACAACTACAAATTCAAGTTGAATATATATATATATAATTAAAAAAAAGCAAATATCAATTATATGTAAAAAAAGAAAAGAAAAAAAGAACACCGACAATTGAGAAAGCAATAACTCATTTGGAAAATTATTTCTCATTTTTTTACAATTAAAGCTTTAATAACTAAATCTAAAATAATTTAAATTCATTTTTCAACGGAAACTACACAAAAATAACCGTTAACATTTGTATTAATTTCAAAATTTCTTTGAGTTAAAATTTATAATTTTCGACAGAAAAGTAATTAATTTTCTACTATTAATCATCGTAAACTTTTCTATCTAATTAAATCTAAACGTCTCGTGGCTTTTGTCATTTAAGTCAGCCATGAAGATATGCTTTACTACATTTCAAAAGCTATTTATGAAAATACATTCATACCACAAACATATATATGTATGTATGTATATGTATGTATGTATGCATGTATGTATGCCGTCGTGTATGATATATATATATATATATATATATATATATATATATATATATATATATATATATATATATATATATATTTGTATATGTATATGTGTCGTATATATGTATCAAATCATATATTTATATGTATTTGCGTATGTCTGTATGCCATCATATTTTGGGGATAATATTTTTCCACACTTTTTATCAATTGAACTAACACAATATTCGGCCATGTTTTATATTAAAAAATCAAAGATAGATAGAGAGGGAGAGAATGATCATGAGTGAGAGAATGGAAAAATGGTTATTCGCATGTATTAAGAGTCTGTATGCATATATGTAGTGATATATATACATGAATATATATGGTATATTTAGGCAGCAAGCATTGATCCAAGCAAGTAAAGAATCGGCAAGATTTGTCTGTTTAAATTTTTATGATATTTTTCCCATTTTTGGATATGGTGTTAAGTATTGTGCTCGAAGTTGTGGATAAGCTGTCTGAAGTTCATCATTTTGTATTTTTGTTCAAGTACTTTCGACTATCGCAGTCATTATTAAAAAACAATATGGTAGTTAGAATTCCTTTGTCTACATCCTGGTATTCTTTGGAAAGCTGGAAGTTTGAAATTGTCTACGATGACGTCATTTTTAACTGTTACTGGGAACGAGGCCGCACAAGAAAGAATGCTATTCATTTATCTATTTTATTTTATATTTATTTATTTAACTCATATTTAATACAAATATAAGTTGTGGATAAACTGTCCAAAGTTCATTTTTTTATTATTATTGTTCAAGTACTTTTGACTATCGACAACTTCAAGCAGAGTGCTCAGCATCTTATCCGAAAATGGGAAAATATAATTAAAAAATGAAACAGACAGACCTTGTTAAAAAGTTTTAAACAAATTCTTTTGGATACATACATAATGTGATACAAATATAGTTTATGGAATGCTATATTGATGGGAAAAAGTGCTCACTATCAGAGATAGGGCGTATATAAATATAAAACTGGACATTGCGATCAACACCAATTGCTGACAGTTTAAATCATGTTCGAAGGTAATCTTCAGGCCATTAAGATTGTGTTCAAGTATGAAATACATTCTCACCAGGTGGTGTTGAACTCAATGTTCACTTTTATATTTATATATACCTCCTGACAAATGGACCGAACGATTACCAGAAAAGTTCGTCTACGAAACTCTGGAATATAACATCATTCAGTTAAGTGACAAATTTCATATTTGTGTTAATGATATATAGATAGATAGATAGATAGATAGATAGATAGATAGATAGATAGATAGATAGATGTGATCTTATATGGATCCGAATCCAGTAGGATGATAAGATTAACAATAAATACAAAATGTTTATCATTCTAACAAGATTCACTTTGAAAGGAAACATGTTAAATCGATAAACGAATCCTCTATTTGTTCTTAATCTTCTCAGATATATATATATATATATATATATATATATATATAGTCAACCACAGACAGACAGTTTCGCTGTGTCACAGCTCATCAGTGTGGCTAGACATCCAATTGCTTCCAGGCGGGACCAGTCAGAGATTCTACTCCCAAGCTATCGTCACACTGCAGGGAGTAAGGGAAATACTTATGCGTACAAATACAGATTTAATCAAAATATATCTGTGAAATGACAATATGAATAAAGACAAACGAAAAATTTTTCATTGACAATACGTTTCGCATTCTGAAGGTAAATGTTACATTTATATTAATATAGTCTATCAGAGAGTAAAAACTTGCTGGGAACGAACATTTTCCATTTTGTCTTTAATCCTATATACCTATATACGCATATGTATGTGTCTATCTATGTGAATGTGTGTGTGTGTTGTAAATTTGGATGAGAATCTGAATGAATGTTAAATAGACAAGACAATTTCTCAAAGAGGAGAACTAAATGGACGTGACAGAACGAGATTCACGTCGAGTGTCTGAACGTTTGATTTTTTTTGTTTGTTTTGTTTAACAAAATTTTAAGTTATATTAATGAAATTTTAATTAATTTCAACATAGTTCTTTTTCTTATTTATTTCATTCTATTTGTCAATATTTTCAATTTTTTTTTCCATTATTTTTGTTCCTTACATAATTTCGGTACTAAATTAGTAAGACCAACTGGTAAACGAAAATAGTCCGGTCATATATTAATCGTCATGAACTTATTGATCATAGCTCTTTCAATATATCTCCATTCAATATATTCGTTTACTATTATTATTATTACTATTATTATTATTATTATTATTATTATTATTATTTGTGTATGTTATATTTCCTGCTTCGTATCCTGTAGAACCGGGTCCAAATTATGATCCTTAGGCCCTATAGGAGAATTGTCATTTAATTGATTCCACTTTTCTTAGTATATGGAATGTTCCTAGTAGGGCGATCTTCTGGGCAAACTGAATGTTGATGTTACCTGGGACACTGTTAGTAAAATTGTCCATTCCCTTTGTCACTAGGCCCAGTGCTCCGATTACTATTGGTACTGTCTCAATCTTCATTCCCCACATCTTGTTAATCTCGATCTCCAGGTTCTTTTATTTCGACAATTTCTCGATAATTTTTATGGAAGTTTTTCTCTCAGATGGTACTGCTCTGTCAATAAGCATACACTTCCTGAATTTCTTGTTTTTTTTATGCTAATATCAGGTCTGTTGGCTTTTATTTCCCTGTCAGTTTGAATTGGCATGTTCCAGAGGAAGTTACGTCGTTATTTTGTGCATCTGTGTCTGGTTGATGCTCATACCATCTCTCAGTGGTTTCGATTTTGTGCTCTTTGCATATCTTCCAGTACACATATGTCACTACTTTGTTATGTCTGTGGGTATATCCATTTTTTTGCCAGTTCCTGACATCTTGGGGTAATATGGTCGACAGTTTCATCATATTTTCCACAGATCCTGCATTTCGGATTAGTTCCATCCTTGATTAGTTTCATCCTTGATATTGATAGGATCTGGTCGATTATTATTATTATTATTATTATTATTATTAAAAGGGCATCTTCGATGTCAGAATTTTTTATCAGAAATGTTTAGGTGACACAGAAATGCATTGATAGTATTACTTGTATTTGATTTTTTTAATCTAATTTCCATAAATTGACAGTCAAATGAAGAGAGTTTTCGTTAGAAACAAAGAAAAGAGTACTTAATTGTTATGTAATATCTGTCCTCCTATATGGTAGTGAATGTGGTTCTACAGAAGGATGCTCAGAATACCATGGACGGAACATGTGAGCAACGATGAAGTTTTAGAGAAAATGGAAGCGAAAAGGACACTTATACTTAAAATCAGAAAGAGACAGTTGAAATTTGTAGGAAAGAGCGCCTGGAAAATTTGACACTCACAGGACAAGAGGGATAGCGGAAAACAACGGGCTTGTGTAAATTGATGGCAGAACATGGTTTAGGAGAGATAACAAAAAGACTAAATTTATTAAGAGCTACAAAGAACAAGAAATTGTGAAGGATTATGATCGCCCACGTCCTGAAGAGACAACAAGAAGACAAAATAGGGAGTCAATGTCAAGCGTTTAGCTACTTATCATGAGTAAATTTTTGTCTAGGAAATCTAAATTTTATTCTTGTGAAATGAAGTTTTCTGATGACGACTGGTCATCGGCGAAACATCAAAGTAAAATCTTTTTCAAACTGTCTTAAATATTTGACACATACACACACACGCACGCACTCCACACACATATATAAGCATATATACGTAGATATGTATGTGTGTACATATACATGTGAGGTGAACGTACAGATTATGCATGCATTTGTAGAATGTTTTCAGTTAATTTTTCATGAAAAATAATTTGATACGTTCAAAAAAAATTAAATTAATAAAACACCAAATTGGTCTGTGTAAGTATAAATGTGTGTATCTGTATGTGTGTGTGTGTGTGTGTGCGTGTGTGTGTGTGCATGTCTTTTTTTTTTTTTTTGCATACACTGACTGGTGTGGTAGGTCCAATTATAAAATAGTGTTTTTTTTAAGGTGAAGTGAGTTTGCAATGACAACTGAAAACTGAAGACCTATCTTTAAAATCTTATGGCCAAATGACGTCAAAGCGCCGGTTCTCATAGGATCACCGATGTTAAGCAACGTCGATTCTGGTCAGTCCCTAATGGGTGGCTGCTTGTGAATACCAGATGCTTTAAGCGTGGATTTGCGGCTGGTGTAATGGATAATGGCTCAGAATGGATAATCCAATTGGGTCTGTTATATTCACTTACGAGCAAGCATCCTTTTGAAAGTTAACACTTCTCCTCCAGATATGGGTTAATTAGTAAGACTTCTTTCACAAAACCATTATTATAGCCAATAAAAAATATTGGTGTTGATATACCGCTAAACAAAAACACCCAAACGAACCTATAGAGGGCCCTGAATAACGAAAACGCACCGAACCCAACCCCCGGACAGGTTCAGATAAATAAATCGAAAGAGCGAACTACATAGAGAAAATGAAAAGTAAGATTGAGTGACAGCTTAAATATATTTCAATATGCGTGTACCTTTACATGAAACGTCCCTGTGTATTAATGACATTCTGCGTGTATATGTGTGTGATGCTGTATCTCTTTTGACTTTACGTGTTTTTTAATATATGAGTAAAGTAGTATGTGTTTTTCTCTGTGTGTATTAGAGACAGAAGTCTTGGCGTGGACATTCACAATGGAGAGATTCCCTTAGAATATATTATAAAACTTAAATGGTTCGCATTTTAAGATTCGCCATCTCCGTCGTGATAAACACGGCAATATAAATTAATCGAACACAAACCCGACGGTAAAGTTTCAATTCATACTGATTCCTAAATACTTACAAACGCTTCATTTTTTTTTTAAATATTTGAAATATATATTGGTCCTCGAATGAGGCAGAGTCCTTTATTTACTATCAACTACTGAGAGTGATAACGGCTTTAAAATACGATTCTTATGCAATTAACAAAAGCAATGTCTTACGAAACAGCCTTAAAACTGTTTCCTATATCCACCGATGTGCATTTGAGTAAACCGGAGCATTTTTTTTGCGGGATTCCATTCTATAAAGGATCCATTTAATGCATCTTGTATTCACATGTTCGATTTGGCATGACTAGGATTGTTTTCTTTAATTTGATAAGCGAAATACAATTTACAATTCAACTCATATTATAACATTGAAGCGATTATTTCTTTTCCAAGAAAAAAAAAATCAATATGACTCTTATTATGAAAAACTGTACAGAGAATGAAGATAAAAACAGTACAGTCTGTGTGTAGCAGTATTAAACAATCACTTCAATTCACTTCGCTCTTCGTTCAATTCATTTAAATCTAACTTGATTTTAAGATATTTTATTATTTTCTTCAGGCCTTATATTTCATTAAAGACTGAGGACAAGGAAGATTTCATTAATTTTTTATTTAGTTTTTCCAGCATCTTTACATTTTTCTTTTTTTAGGGAGTACAAAAATTTTCCATAATTTTCTTTGTCCCAAGCACTTTCGGCCACTCCTTTAGCCATTTTCAAGGTGGCTTGGGACAAATAAAATATTTATACTTTCTTACTCCTACAAAACAGAAAAAACGATCGCTACGACCACCTTCGTAATCACCATTAGACTCATCCAACTCTTTTCGACTCTTCTGCACTGCCTTCAGATTGGCACCCAAAAACTCTTAAATGCTCGTATTGGAGTTCCGGTAAAAATTTCAAGCAGTACAGCATGCTGTTTCCAAATTTCTGTCGGAGTGAATTGCGCCTTGGTGCTCTTTTTCTCACAGACGGTGCCCAACTGACCCTATTATGCATGTGCAGTCGACAAAATTAAAAACAACGCGCATGCGCAAAATTAAAATATAATATGACGACAATTTATCCTTCGCGCTCTGTATATATTTAAAACCTTCCAAGAAATATTAAGAACTTTTTTTTTCTTTTTTTTTTTAAGCATTACGCCCCGAGCAAGGCGTGGAGCCACTAGGATGCAGGGGGTTGCGGAAGATTTGGAGCGAGAGCAGATAGGAGCGATAGAAGAAAGGATGAGGAGAAGGATAGTGGGTAGATCAAGGTAACTGGAGGTGTCGATTGACATTTACAGCAGTGAACGATATGGGCATCGAAGATATAATACATTATCGACATTATAACAAGATCCGATACGCAGATAACACTGTGCTGATGACAGATATAGTATGACAACCGTATGACCAGGCGGGATAGTAAAATGACATATACTGCGACAAAGGATAGAGTTGCGGAGAGCCATAATCGCCTAGGAACTGGAGAAACATAGAAGAAGACAATACACATAAGCGAAATATATAAGAACCATATAATGTCTTTTTAACGAAGCTAAACAAATTACCTGTCATTTTGGCTCAGAATTCACATGCTTGAAAGGAAGACACTTTGAGACTTCAATGAATACATGAAAAGACTTGTGCCAAAGACTTTAGTAAGTTAAGGTTATTAACATATGATGATGTTCCAGTCGTGCCTATAATTATCGTCACATTGGAGTCGGGCTGAAATTTCTAGAAGCGAGATTGTGTGGACTGCTGGGGCTGCCCCGACCGAGACAGCTTTGGTGTCTGTTTGGAAACTAATAAAAATGACTGGAGTTTTGTGCAGATTGATGATTACTAGAAACCAAACAACTGGTGGGAACATTCAAATACTTGGAATAATAATAATAATAATAATAATTCAATATTTATTGAAGGTATTCCTGATAGCCCATGCCTTAAAGAAATACAAAACATTGTTCTCACGAGTGCAGCCCACACCTTACGAAGGGCTTTATCTATGTAAAATATGTTTTTTTCTTAATTACTCTGTGGGAAATGTCATGATGCCATTTCTGACATTAGGTCTCTGGTTGGGATCCGGAAAGAAATGTGTATATAACAGAAATTAAAGGAAATAATAATAATAATAATAATAATAATAATAATAATAATAATGCAACTTGGTAGTCAAACTTTTTTGTACATTGGTTATTGTGCCGAAAGTGTGGATTTCAAGTTTTGCAAACAATTGGTGCGAGCATGTGTTGCAGAATACTCGAAGAAGATGGAAAGGCCACAACATTCTGGGACTGATTTTCAGACAGTGTGAAAAACTATCGCCGTCCGGGTCTTATTGTTTTAGATAAAGTCACCAAGAACTGTCATATTAGTGATGTTGCCATACCAAATGAGGCAAATATGGCAAACCAGGTGATTGAGAAAATTATATTTATTATACTCCGATTTGAATGTTGATATGGCAAGATTGTTTAGAATTTTGGAAGGGAATGTCAAAGTGATTCCAGTGGTGATTGTCGCACTGGGATCAATCTCATTAAACTTGTATGACGTTCTTGACCAGTTGGGATACCATACCATACCATACTTGGAGTCGTCCAAAAATCGGCTATTTTGGGTACAGCGCATATTTTGAAGAATGTGTTCTCTGGGTATGCGTCCTTGTTCTGACTTGACAAATAATTTAATGTACCCGGAGTATTCAAGAACTTATACTGTGTAACAAAACGCAATAATAATAATAATAATAATAATAATAATAATAATAATAATAATAATAATAATTAAGAGAAGAATGCGATTTAAGAAGAGAGAAAGAAATGAAAAAGCACAGTTTAATTATGTTAAAATCTATTTTCAACAGAATCTCTGTCTTCTTATATTTTTAAACAAGTATTTTCAAGTATAAAAATATATAAATCTAGAAAAAATGATAAGTTTTTGTACAAACATTGTTTGTGTTGTAATGAAAAACGGCTGTACTAGTAATAAATGCGTCAAAACGAATGAAACAGCGCCTGCGTAAAGGCATGCAACTGAGATGTAATATGGTGGTGGTCTTGTTCGTCATGAAATTTTCCGTTAGTTGATTAGTTACTGAGAGGAATTTATCAGACAGCTTAGTATAAATTTTATGGAACTCTCCTGTCATTCTGTTCCATCCCCCGGCCCGGGAAGATAATAATTTGCATACGTCACTATCCTCATGCGTTCTAAGGGTCGTCAAATCAGTAGATTCTGAAGATTTTTTTCAGAATGTGCACCTTAAGATGTTTATCGAAATTACAGTCGTAAGTAATAAAATGTCAAACATTGTGTTTTTTTCATTTCTTTATCTTTTCTAAAATCGCGCTCTTCGCTTAACTGTTAAAAATATTGGAAGCATTACGTCAATCATTTTGTTTAATAATAATAATAATAATAATAATAAAAATGATAACAATAATGATAATAATAATAATAATAATAATAATTATTATTATTATTATTGTCACCATTATTATTATTATTATTATTATTATTATTATTATTTTCTAAAACGCTGAGAAACTATTAACTATTTAATATCTGGATTCTCTTCCCTTTACCAAATGAATTTAAATGTACATATAAGGTGGAGAAATACATATTTTTTACTAAATGTTCACCCAATACAAGCGCCAAGAGCCACTCAATGTAGTTGTTGTATGGACAAAGGATGGAGAAGTAGGTTCAGATTTTGTAGGATGTAGGATAAATAAAGTTTAATTGCTCAGGGAAGCATCCTCTTGGGAGTTCCTTTGAAAGTTGTGATTCTTGGGAGGAAGCTTCCCGAAGGAAGCTTTTCTTACTAACAGAATACGAAAAGAACGTATGTGGTTTTCTTGTAAATTGTATGGCAGGTCTTACCTGCAAAAGTCTGAAGTGGTGGAATTGGGGAATGTAACGCCTGCTAGTTACATGCTTTTATAATTCGTGGCTATATATATATATATATATATATATATATATATATATATATATATATATATAGAAAAGCAAAAACCGTTGAACCAACGAACAACTTGCCAAAACCTATCCAGATAGTCTCGGATAAAACCGACCATACTGAAAAAGGGAAGAGAAAAAAGGAACCAAAATTCAAACTTACCTACTCTGTAAAGTAAAGTGCTCGAAGCCTAGATTGCCTAAACCGAGCAAAATGATCTTAACAACGTTAAATACTG
Organism: Acanthosepion pharaonis; assembly: GCA_903632075.3. Lineage (NCBI taxonomy): Eukaryota > Metazoa > Mollusca > Cephalopoda > Sepiida > Sepiidae > Acanthosepion > Acanthosepion pharaonis. The sequence continues at coordinate 3,129,281 of CAHIKZ030000779.1, read as the reverse complement.
TGAAAGGATGGCTCTTGTCGTAACCTGAGTTTCACAAATATCCATTTATACAACAACATTTGTCGATCGCTGGAACAGCATTATGACGGATAACTCATGTCAAAGATAAAAATTAGACCACTTGCAGCACACACACACACACACACATATATATATATATATTGGTTATCGGCACGGAAAGGAAAATCGTTTCGTATAATTAGCTGCGCTCTTTTTACACTGGGGCGCTTAACCATCCCTTCTTCCCCTACACCCTCTCTCTCTCTCTCTCTCTCTATATATATATATATATATATATATATATATATATATATATATATATATATATATATGCTAAATCGTAGGGTAGACTGGGGTCTCTAGCTTTGAGTTAAATTCAACTGACATCATTTGTCTTCTAAATAAGGCATATATCGAGATCGATGTGGATAGACTATCCGGAGGTCGCATACATTTCTGCCTTTGTTCAAGTGCAGTAGACAAGTTTTCGTTAACTACATCTTTTTGATCGCTGGAATTGCAGTCAAATATATGAATAATATGAATATTGTCTTTTTATATATTTTTATTTATATTTTAATTTTTACATATATATATATATATGTGTGTGTGTGTGTGTGTGTGTGTGTGTGTGTGTGTTTAAAATAGGATACAAAAATCCCAAGTTTTTAAATTTGACAAATGGAAAAGTATCAAGAAAATAGATTTGATTGAAAAAAAAATTTATTATGCATTTCGCTATTCAAGGCTTCATCAGATCTAAACAAGAAAGAATATATATATATATATATATATATATATATATATATATATATATATATATATATAAAGACAAAAGGAAAACTTATCCCAGCTGAGGCGTTTTGTCCTCTGATGGATGCAAAGTGACGTCTCATAAACAAAAGTCATTAAATGATGTTCCATTTTTTATGCAATTAATATTTCAATTATTTTAGTATGTGATAAATTTATGTATTATATATTTTAAATAACAGGAAATTATGTATTTGACCGTTTTCTTTTAATTTTTTAAAATTTTCATAGTCATGTATGTTGGCTTGGGAAAGAAGTCCTTCTTTCAGCAATGGATATATTTATATTAGGAATATAGTATTAAGATATGCTATATTTATGGGGTAATTTTTGTCAATATGAGAGAACGAGCATGTGTGTAAATATAAAACTGGAGACTGATGAGAACACTGAGCGGCAAAAGTCTGTTTCATGCTTTAATGCCTATATGAACCCAGTGTCCACATACACAGAAACACATACACACACACACACACATATATATATATATATATATGTGTGTGTGTGTGTGTATATATATATATATTGTTAAATATAACAGACAATGAATGTCTATTATATTTGATCATGAGCCGTTCAAATCTTCGTATATTTGCTTTAATTCTGGGTGAAAATAAAGACAAAAATTGTCCAACATTTGGATATTTTTTATTATGCTGTTCCTTGATCTAAGCTTTCGGCTCGCATGACGCCATCTTCAGAGTGGTTATATGGACATTTAAAGAAAGATATTCACCTTCAAAGATGATATTCTGTTAAGGTGACATAAAAGATTACTATGCGACGAGAACGGTCGCGGAACAGCAGACGCAGGTTGTAAATTTATGATGCGGTTCTATGACGTCATACCACGTGAGAGACCGCTAGATGCAATGTAAAGTTTTATGACTAGTTTGAAATGTAATTTTGTTCCTTGTGATTTGTTTTGTTTTAATGTAGATGACCTACAATATCTGAAGTTTCTTTTACTGTGTGTATATGTAAGTATTGTTGTGTTATCAAGTAATAGTTGTTTAATATTATGTATCTGGTTATGTTTTTCTAAGAAATGTTTAATAGAACTAAGATCAGGTGACAGGTAAGTCTACGGGAAAGCGTGGTTGTAGTAGAACCAATATATGTAGTGGGTTTATTATTATTATGAGATTTCTGAACGAGCATATATGAACTGGGATCAAATACGGATCAATTATGAATCGGAATTCGACAGAAGGATAGAATAGATAACAAATAGGAAACGTTTATCAATCTAACATCTTACACTTTTATTTGTTTCTTAAACTAAAATATATGGCTTGCAATAGGGATTAGCTTGCCGCCCTAATAGACGGTTCTTCCCGAATATGAATGGCCAACTGACATTATTATTATTATTATTATTATTATTATTATTCGTGTATGTTATGTTTCCTGCTTTGTATCCTGTAGATCCGGGTCCAAATTATGGTCGTTAGTCCCTATAGTATAATTGTCATTTAATTGATACCACTTTTCTTAGTATATGGGATGTGCCTTGTATGCTGATGTTACCTGAAACACTGTTAGTAAAAATGTCCATTCCCTTTGTCACTAGGCCCCGAGCTCCGATTGCTATTGGTGTAGTCTCAGTCTTCGTTCCCCACATCCTGTTAATCTCGATCTCCAGGTCCTTGTATTTGAACAATTTCTCGATAATTTTTATGGAGATTTTTCTCTCAGTTGATACTGCTATATCAATAAACATACACTTTCTGAATTTCTTGTCTTTTATAATATCAGGTCTTTTGGCTTTTATCTCCCTGTCAATTATTATTATTAGTAGTAGTAGTAGTATTAGTAATAGTAGTAGTATATATAGCTTTAGTGTTTTCCAAAGTTATCTCAAAATGAAAAAGCCATTATTATTAATTTAAGTTTTATTATTAGCTGTCGAATACGTAGCTGCTCCAGAGGTTGCTTTGTCCGCCTCAGTTATTATCTATAAGTAAATTTAAGCACACATAGACACACACGCACGCACACACACGAGCACATACACACACGTACACAACACACGCAAACACACGTCCACATAGATAGTTAGATATAATACATAAAAGGTTAATGGTCAGAGTTGAATCAGACCAAGAAACAGTGGTATTAAAAAGTGATCAATGCAGATGTGAAAAAATAAAATAAATGTAAATCTAACATGTAGAATTTTTAACTTTAAAAACCAGAAGATCAGTTGAATCCTTGGTTTCAACCTTACGGTTTCCTCAGGCATTTTTTTTTATTAAATGACCTCTTAACGCTTTATTTTTATAAATAATTTTTTTTATAAAATAAAGCGTTAAGAGGTCATTTGATAAAATTAGCCTGAAGAAGTGGATTCAACTGACCTCCTGATTTTTATAGATAGATAGATAGGACATATTTTCTTTATTAAGATTCTTGAATGCACAAACTGGTAGACATAGATTTACACTATTTAAAAACAGGGTATCTGATCAAACACTATATCCACGAAATACGACGGTTAAATTAAAACAGGGGGACCCGAAAAATGCTTTAACTCTTCAAATCACAATAAGTGCAGTGTTTATAGACTTACAAAGAAGATTAACGGTTTAAATTTAATATTAAATCTAATTAAATGCCTGTTTATAAATAAATTAAATTAAATTAAAATAAAATGAATATTAAGCCTAATTAAATGCCTGTTTATAAATATTCGAGCTTACGACAAAGTCAAAAAATGAGTACATTTTCTGGGGATGCACTGCATATATATATATATATATATATATATATATATATATATATATATATGGGGGTGCGTGAGTGTTTTACAGTTTATGTGCCGTTTTAAAATGCCCTATTGGATGAACACTATGCGCATAGAACCAATAGAAAACTCACAACGAATTTTCATTCTTTTTTCTTTTCTTTTTTTACGACCTGTAATTATTTTTATATATGTGTCGCTTTTCTACCACTAACCGAATCAGTTTGTAAAATATATATCTATAGATACGTTATCACGAAAGGGGCGCCCACAGGGAACAATTATAAAAGGGGAAAAATCATTAAAATTAAGACATACTTTACATTCTGCCTTCCTTTCAATCAACGCCATGGATAGAAAGAATGACCTGGCATTTTTTTGTGACGCATCATGTTCCTTTCTCTGTTAATTAAAGAACAGGAAAATATCAATGGTATTGTTTAATAATGGTAATGTTTGGAATGGCATTCTCGAGTTGCCAGTGCTATTAGAGTAACACATTTTTCATATTTACAGGAATTCCCATTTGGCCGGAAGTAGAGTAAACTTTTCTCCTCTTTATAAAAAGAGTTAGGCGCATGATCCGACGATTCAAAACCTGCAACAGCACATTCTTCATTGCAGTAAGAGTGGTACGGTTGGCGTAATATCGATGCCAGCGTGACAGTGGTCGCGGGTATTGGGCAAAATAATTACACTTGGCCCATATGCATACGTCTGTATATAGCACACCCCACAGTCAAAACGAGCTTGTGTCACATCCTGTCTTAGAGAGGAGGCTGGGTAAATATACCTGGCCATCAGGCTGTGATCAAAGTGAAGTAACTGTCTACTGCGCAACTAAAAATATGATTGAGAGGTACCCTATCGCGGAGAACAGCTGCCCGCGGAAGTACATTGCACTAAAAAGGGGGAATCGGTTACGGGGGCAGAGCTATTTTGGACTTGTCCTGGGGGCACGCGTCGGGCTCCCCACATTAAACTGACCTTGTGTCACATCCCACCGGGCGGATAAACTTCATTTCATTTTTCAACCGTGTTTCTTTATTCGAAAAGAACGCTACAAATAAATGGATTCCCAAATTACAGCAGCACCTCCCTCATAGCTCCAGAAGCAAAGTCGGTGTAATATTGAAGTCAGGGGTGACGTTGGTTGCGGGGTACTAAGCAATTTTTTGGCCTTAACCTACGTGCACGCTCTTGGGCTCTACACTTTAAACCGACATTGTACCGTACAGTGTTTTTCAAAACCCTTCGTATATATACTTATGTAAGTTAAGTATATTCGCCAACAACAACTTACTTATTCGCATATATGCAAAAATATCTTACAAAAATGTTAATATTCTTCATATTCTAGTAATAAAATCAGGGCCCATAGAGCCTTCCTTCTAGGCTTTACATCTGCCTTGGGAGGGTGCTGGGTTTATTGCCAGGCGTTCACTAAAGGGGCTTTTGGAATTTTTCCACGGTACTGCCGATAAACCCACTTTAAAAACCACGACATTATGTCACATCTGGTTGTGTGTTGGGCGCGCTGTATATATATATATATATATATATATATATTACTTAAACGTTATTATAGCAGATAATTGTTATTTTTTATTTTTAACTTTAAACAGTGTGCATTAATTCTATCAGTTTGCGTATTTCAAATGCGATTATCCACTATGATAATAAGTGATAAAAAATGTCGGATTAAAATAAATCAATTAATTCTGTATATATATATATATATATATATATATATATATATATATATATATATATATATGCAGGCCGAGGCAACCTGTTTCAGTCCCTTTGAGCTGCGAGGGAGGCGCTTCTGGCCAAGTGTGTGAGCTTCTCAGTCGTGCAAATTTGTCCAACAAAATCAAATTCACGCGAATAACCTCCTCACACTCTCTTTTATTCACACCCATCTCCGCCACTGTCATCAGGTGTGAGGAGAAAATGAATAGGGAACCAGCATGATGATACCAATGCTCCGATGCAAGCGGTGCCAATAAGAATGCTTTATATATATATATATATATATATATATATATATATATATATATATATAGAGAGAGAGAGAGAGAGAGAGAGAGAGATAGATAGATAGATAGTGGGCACGAACAACCTATTTCTTGACTATCGCAAGGCCTTGAATCCCAGGGTCACAAAGTCATATCAATCCAACTAAATATGTTAGCTCTATCCCTGATATTGAGCGCTTCCCAATAAGTACTGCGCATATATAATATATATATAAAAATTACATATATTTATATACTTACAAATATATATATATATATATATATATATATATATATATATATATATATTCAGACGACAATTGTTCATTTACATCTATAGAACGGATAGGGAATGTTGATTGACTCGAGTCGTTCCTCCTTTTGTCAAAAAGTCGTTTTATTTCAGGTCTCAACATGTAAAAAAATTACTGGAACTAAATGTTACTTCCCAACTATTTACAGAGCCTTAAAAGAAAGCTAGACCCTATTAATAAAACTTTATTCGCTCTTGGTTCTGACATGTTAAAAACTCTTAAAGTTACGTTTGTCACGTGACACTAAATTCTATTTCATTGTAACAATATGTGAGCCGACGTTCATTTCAAACTTTAGGCTGACAGCAATACCACCGGCTATTCCTGAACTCTCTGTAAACAGCAAAGTATGCTTGAACGTCGCCTGATTTTAATTTCGGCAACGTACTTTACACGTGATATAAAACTCTTCATTCGACATTAAGAGAAACTGACTAAGAATCTCAATCGAAACAGCTTACCCATTCTACTGAACAAAACATGTACAGCTACCTACACACACACACACACACACACACACACATATATATATATATATATACTTTCATAGCAATACAAATAAAGTATTTCGCCAGGGTATTTGGTTTTTACGAATTTTTACAGTGCTCAAAATTCAAAGATAATACAATAATAATAATAATAATAATGGAATTAAGTATTCATTTATCTTGTATCTGTTCTAAGTTTCACAGACAAACATTCCCTCTTCAGGATACTAGATCAGAAAAATTGACATTATTTTCAGAAATAAAATATTTTGACAAAATTATGGGCTTTAAAATTAAATTAAATTGTGCAATCCTGAAGCATTACGTGCAAATCTTGCATAACAGAGTAGAATATATATATATATATATATATGTGTGTGTGTGTGTGTGTGTGTGTGCATCTATGCGTTTGTGTACGTTCGTATCTCTCTCAATATATATATATGTGTGTGTGTGCGTGTGTGTGTGTGTGTGTGTATGTGTGCATATATGCGTTTGTGTAGGTACGTATCTCTCTCAATATATATATATATATGTGTGTGTGTGTGTCCTTTGGAGATTACATCTTTAATACTAATACAGGCATCCCTTGACTAATGCGTTTTCGATTGGTGTTATTAGTGCATACATAATACTCTATTAGTGCGCTAAAACATTCTTCAGTTTAACCATAGTTATTGAAAGATGACTTTTTTTATAGTTACCGATGTACAAATTAGCTGCGCTAATCGACGAAACCCTGTAATCAGCAAACATTAACTTTGTCATTGACTACACATGCATTACACTCTCTCGTAGACTGACCTCTCGAAATTCTGTGCAATTCGTGTACGTATCGAACACACATCACAATCAAAATACTGTTAACGTAAGAAACATCTACTAGATAACACAAAAATATTACACAGGATACATTGCAAAGAATATCTCAAAATTCTAGAATCTACAGATTCTGTTATATTGACGTTTAAAAAAGTCACACGTATTCAATACATACTTTTCCGTTTAACAGTTACGTGTGAGGTTACTTTAATCTGATTCCATTCCACTTTGAGCAATCCATAAACACCAGAATTTAGTCACAAAAAATCCTGTTTACTGACAGCACCTTGTTCTTGACAATGACTGTGATAGTGAAAAGGGCTTGTAAATAACAGAAAGACATGAACTTATATATTGTAATTTATTCATAATTTCAATCAGGGTGTACAATATCTCATTTGGAAAACGCAAAAATATAATAAAAATTTGAATTGATAGATCTTGTCCTTGGAATTTAATACAGCTTGCTTGAATGGATTCTTGTTGCCTATATATATATATATATATATATATATATATATATATATAGAACGAGAGAGAGACAATAATGTAATGAATGGAATTTTCGTACAACATTATTTCTTAATACTATGGACGTTATTTTAAAAAGTTATTGAGCTATGGCTTGCAGTAAGGACCTCCGTAGACTAACAACGATGCACACCTGGCTAAAAGGTGCCATACCCCCCAAAAAGGAAAGGTAGTTTTCATCCCAGCCTAGAGGTATATTTTTTTTAATAAGACTTTCGATTGCCCAGGCCAGTAGATACCAATTTCACTGTCTGTAAATAAACAGGAATGTCTGGCAGGACACCTGTAAACAATAAAACAACGTTTATAGTAATATATATATATATATATATATATATATATATATATATATATATATATATATATATAAATTGGTGTGTCTACTTTATATCTTGATCAGCCTATGAACTCACCAGCCAACCCTTGTATATGTGTGTGTGCGCGCGCGAGTGCAGTTCTGTGTGTGTGTGTGTGTGTGTGTGTGTGTGTGTGTGTGTGTGTGTTGTGTGTGTGTGTGTGTGTGTCTTCGTATTCCAATTCGTAATTATTCAAAATAAAATGCCTTTTTTTCCTTACTTATTTTTACCAACGGGCCAGTAGTGCCATATATATATATATATATATATATATATATATATATATATATATATATATATATATATATATATAGTAGAATGAATAGTGATTGCAATGTTTTCTTGGATATTTTGAACTAAAGAATCTTAAACTTCTTGACAGCTTTAAATCCAATTCTTTACAAGAAAAAATCGCAAAAAATGGTTTAACAACACGATGGAAATCAAAAACATCAGTTAAAAAAAACATATTTAAACAATAAATTTCGACTACAGTTAACTCGTAAGAGATGAATATTTTACAATCTATAAACACATGTCAAACACATTTTATTATATCACCAACATTTATAAAATCCATACTTGAGTATGGAGAGAGAATATGTCTACCCTGGGCCGATGCAAGAGTCTCGTGTTCCCGCCCCCAAAACTATGATAACGGCCTCCTACTCTATTACATTGCAATTTTCATATTTTTCAAAAATTTCTTCGTAACATAAGTACTATTTTCACCAAGTAGGTAGGTGGAACTTGTGTTTTCAAGGTTTCTAGTTGTATCTTTTTGAGACAAAGTTCTTGGCGTCTCTTGCCGCTTAGAATCAAATTAGTTTCATATTAAAGAGTAAGGCAGACGTCTGGTGGGGCACTGAAGACTAATGTCGCCATTAACCCGTTGTTAAAAGAAAAGAAAAACAAATTCACAGATTTAGATGAAAAAATCCCCACCCCCCAGAATGATGTCAAAATACGCAAAATACTTTTGCTTCGTTTAACGTATAGAAATTTAGGTAGAAAACAAAATTTTGAGAAGATTGCGAGGGTCAGGATATGTCGGCCCTGTGTCTATTTACTACCACAACCAGTGGAACTTAAATTCTTTTTACCGTCACACAAAATGTCCCCAGATCAACTTGCAGTCAACCAGTAAGTATACTTAAAATGCCTACTAAAGGCATACACACTGACGCCCGCGCAGACGCATAAACACACACGCACACAAGTGAATAAATATTATAATACGCATAGACTAACTCCAAATCTTAAAGCACACTCACATGAATTATACAAACAAACGCTGCTTAACAAGACTGAGGAACGTAAATTGTGCTTACGAAACACATGAAAAAACAAGCCCAAAATTAAAAATACCAGAATTTTCTTTTTTATCCTCTACATTTCATTATCTGATGAAGCGTTAATAAAAGCGAAACATGTTAGATTTATAAATGTTTTATATTTGTTCCTAATCCTATCAGACAGATATATGTCTATCTTAGTAAATGTAAGTAGACATATATGATTACTTGTATTTTCTATATACAAATATGAAATCATGTTGTATTTGTGCATATATATATATATATATATATATATATATATATATATATATATATATATATATATATATGAATGTTTTTATCCAACATTATTTTTATTGGCATAAATGTTATTTTTAGTGGGTAACCGTACTTAAGTATTTCACTGATTAAGAAAATGAAAGAAAATGATAAGAATGAGATATATTAACTCAAATACGCGTACTCACGAGAAATGATTTTTTTATAGAATTATATATATATATATATATATATATATATATATATATATATATATATATAGCATGAGTGTATGTAAATATTTATGAATGTATGTGTGCGTTCACGCGCCTGTATGTATATGTATTGCTCATACTAAAGGTTGTGCAATTATTAAACTACATATATATATATATATATATATATATATATATATATATATATATATATATATATTATTTCAAATAAAATACTTTCTCTCTCTCTCACATACACACAAAAACCTATGAAGACAGATACACACCTATTATTCCTCCATATTATTGACAATATCGAACGTTAACGATCATATCTCCCCACCCAATTAAAATTTTTTACAGGGTTATTCATATTTGTATGAATATTTTATATATATATATATATATATATATATATATATATATATATATATATATATATATATATTGTCCTAACTCATCTATTTTAACCCTTCTTAATACCCACACCACCTACTACAAACTTCACCTCCGAAATAGAACGCGTGACCCAACCGTCCACCGTGAAACATAACCAAATTCTATAATTAAGGGTTATCCCTCCCTCACCTTCTTTTTTCTGAAAAAATAAACAAAATTTAAAATAGGGTGGCTTGTAATTGATATCTGATTCTGAAGAAAATTAAATGGTATATATTGAAAACAATGATTCCCCCGCATATTATATATATATATATATATATATATATATATATATAACCACGCATACACGTATGTAAGTATGTATGCATGTATTAAACGATGTATGGATGTAATTGATAACCTTTTTACAAAAACAGCGAAAATAATGCACGTTATAAAAAAATATAAAACCTCAGTACTACGCATTTCACAGCATGCAAAAGAAAATGTCTTCCGGTAAAGGGAGATAACTATTTCCTATTTCTTATAACGTAAACGTTAAAATATAAATATATGCACACACATATAGCTGAATATATATATATATATATATATATATATATATATATATATATATATATATATATATATATATATATATATATGTCATAAAATTGACATGATTTCCATGTCGGAAATGATTTTTCAAAAAAGAAAAAAATTCAATAACTCTTTCACTATATTTCTGTCCATAACAATTATGATTTTACGTTTTTAACTACAATAAGAAAAACGAAAATGAAAAAAAAATGAGAAAAATACTTTCTTATTTGATATTTGAAAGTAATCGATGTCAGATGTAATTAATTGATATTATTGATTATTCGATGGGGGGGTGCTGCTTTCTTTTATTTTCTACTTCTTATTTTTATAATCATTTATTGACAATGTTGTTGTTGTTGTTGTTGTTGTTGCGATTATTATTATAATAGTCAGTTGAATATTTTAGATTTGTTTTTTTCTAAACTCAGTACTTGTTGTTTGTAAACGTCATTTACCGTGGGAATTTTATTTTGAAATGTGAATGCGTGCATCTGACATACGTTTCTTCTTCCCTTAGTGCCACTGGAATGCATTATGTATTACTCACCTACACACACATACATCCACCCCCCACAGGCACACACATACATCCACCCGCACACACACACTCACACACACACACACACACACACACACACACACACACACATATATATATATATATATATATATATATATATATATATATATATATATATATATAGGTATAGATATAAATATATCCCGTAATTGTTTCAGAAACTGATGAAGTTTTTTAATTAGACAGAGAAAAAAGAAACTACGTTAATGACCATGATGATGATTATTATTACTAACGATCTGAGAACGGGTAAGTTACGTGGTATAATGAAAAATGGAATATTTATTTATTTATTAGGTATGTCTTTACTACTCTACTCAATAGCCTCCCCAGGTGTACGAAAAAAAAAAACTTTCCTTTTCTAATTGAATCCAACAAAGATTTAAAAAAAAAATAAAAGATATCGCCTGTCCCTATCATTCATATTGTTTTCGTCTTAAATCCTCAAGAGATTTTCTACGCCTAATAGATAAATTGTAATAAAACGAAATTTCATTAAACATGAATGTTCCCCAGTCAATATTCCTATGAAAACTTTTCAAACAACATAATCCCATATAAGTAACATTTCAGATTTAAAATTCCTGTAATGATCGATCAGCATTTCAGCCTGCTTGAAGCTTTTCTTTTCATAATTGTCTGTCCTAAGAATCGATACAATTATTATTATTATTATTATTATTATTATTGTGGGTATCATCTTGCCAGAAAGTAATTTTAAGTGCCTAATTACCAAATCCTCTCGGGGGTCTATGAGTAAAAAGGGCACTGTAAGAGAGTTATCTATGCACATTTGGGACACTTCGTTTAGATATAGAGGGTTTTACCGATGATATATGCAGTTCCGCGCAAAGTAATATTTTGTAGTTCTCAGATGCTGATATTGTCATGAATTTTACTCATTTGATTTCCGTTACCCTTCTTTATCATACCTAATGACCCCTATCACTACAGGAATAATCGTAGTTTTAAGTTTCTAAATTTTTTCTTGTTTCGATTTGCCGGTCCTTATAATTTGACAGTCTTTGAAATTCTGTTTTAGAAGAACGTTTGTTTGTTTTGTTTGTTTTTATAATTCTGTTTATTGCGTGTTGTTGCGTTCCTTATTTTATCATTCCAAGCTCACCTAATATGACTGGTACTATTCTTTTCATTTTCCACATTTTTTCCTATTTCGATTCCAGGTTTTTATACTTCGATAGTTTTTCAAGTTCCTTGATTGCCATGTTACAGTCCGCCGAGCACGCCATATCAATTAGTAGGCATTTTTTTTTCGGTTTTTGACAATTATGCCCGGCCTATTTGCTTCAATCTTCCTGTCTGTAAAGATGGTGTAATCCTATAAAATTGTGATGTCTTCTGTTTCTGTAACCGGTACTGGATGATGTCCGTACTAGTGTTGGTTAAAATATTTTTCAGAATGTTTGCATATTGTCCAAAGTAAATATTGTTCCACTTTATCGTGGCGATTTTTATATTCATTTGGCGCAAGTAAAGAACATCCTGAGATTAGATGGTCTCTAGTTTCCTGATATTTGTCACAGAACCTGCATTTTGGATCCACACTATTATATATGATATCTGTCTGAAAGTTGCTAGTGAAAAGGCTTATTATTATTATTATTATTATTCAATTTTTTTGTCGGATAAGATCTCAATACCTGTATATCTAGTAATTAATGTAAGGATAGAGATTCACATCTAGCGGTTATGCAAATTTCCTCTGACTCTGTGTTCATCACTTCTCGGAATATTCTTGCCATTTCTTAGAGGCTTCATTTCTGTAACACTTCCACTGGACAATCAATGCCAACTTTCTTCATTATTGTCGCCATTCTGCCAGACATTTTACCAAGCGCACGAATGACAACTGGCATGATTGTGACCTTTTTTTAAACCTTTTTTTTTAATCATTTCACCCCAAGTACGGCGAGAATGCGACTAGTAAGCAGGGATTTACAGAGAGTGAAAGTGAGAGAAAAGACTGTGTATAGCGGGGATTGAGAAAAGGGTAAAAGATGACCTGAATTCAAGAAGACGGAAGATGGTGATTGACGTTGCATTTAAATTTTTGAGGATTGTAGTTATCAGGGAAGCAAGTAAACGGAAGAGAGTTCCACAGGCGGGAAGTGCGAGGAAAGCAACTGTTGGAGCAGAAGTGGCGGTTGCATTTAGCCATTTCAACAGTAAACGGGTGGGACCTAGATGACAATCTAGTAGCATGCTTAAATTCCTGTAGTCGGGGAAACCAAGAAAAAAAAGCTCGTCAGACATGGAAATATTTGTAGAAAAGACACAGACAATTGATTACATTCTCTTCTTCCTTTTTCTCTATCCTTTTTATCAAAAGGACAATAGGAATCAGTTATTAACTGTTTCTTTCTTTTTATTACTTTTTATTATTATCATAACTTTTATGCATGTGTATGCACATGCATACCACTATATTCCAATCGGTAGGTCATTTTAATGACACGTTACACGATAGATTATTATTATTATTATTATTGAATGTGAGAAGAGGAAGCCAAAAAGTTATATTGGATTACAAGCAGACTAATGCCATATATACCTATCATGACACTCTGTCTCATAAGGGCCTGATAAGAAGCTAATTCATCGACACAAAACAATCAATTAAGATAATAAGCCACCTAATTCATATATAAACAGGTATTTATTATTATTCGGCCACCGGGACATGCAATATCTCTGATGATACATGTTATTTCTTCTCTATCGACTATCATAATGTCTGAATTTCTGTGCTATACATCATGGTTACATTAGGCCATGAAATGCCTCAAAGCTTCACATATCTATCATCTACCGAGCATAACATGGCTACACCAAGCACATACAACACACCCCAAAATTGAGTAATATGAAGAGAGGTTTTGACAAATTATTGTTGTTGTTGTTGTTGTTGAGTGAGGGAACCACATACTAAGTGATGTTGAAGTACAAATATACAAAGCCCATTATACTCGCCATGACATCCATTCTAATAAGGATATACCAGGCACATGAAGCACAGCCAAATGTGCGCGATATGATGAGTAGTTTAGATAAGAAATAGTGCATATTCTTTCAAGTGGGGCCCAGTTAGAAATACGTTCAGGTTGGGTATCCTCGTCCGCTAAGACGATTTCTGATTGAGGGTGCTTCTAGATATGACTCCTAAGTCGACTTGGCTACCTCATCCTTAAAAAAATAAAACAGTCCTCTCAACACACGGCTAGGATGCTCTCCGACTACTACTGCTCGTGAACAGAAACACCTACGGTGTTAACCGCTAGGGAACATTTTCAGTTGGTTATGATCAAGCAACTACTAAAAACATCTATGGTACTGAACAGAATATTTACTGTAACCCATCTTAATTCAGCAAAACAAAATATTTACACGTTACCACCCCCGATCAATTAAGAACCAGAAGTCATGAGAGCTATGCCTGGTGTTGGCATTATTATTATTATTATTATTATTATTATTTTCTTTGATTTCTGGCGTTTACACTTTTCTTTCCGGGTCCCGCCCAGGGACCTAAGGTTAGAAATGTCGTCATGACACTTTCCACTGACAAAAAAAAAAAAAAAATTAAATTACTTAGATAAAGCCCTTCGTAAAGTGTGGGCTGTACTTGTCAGAACAATTTTTTGTATCTCCTTGAGGCATGGACTTCCAGGAATCCCTTCAATTAGTCTACTGCAATCTTTTCCAATCAGTCCTAGGGCTCCAAATACAACAGGGGTTGTTGATGTTCCCATATGCCATATTTTCGAGATTTCTATTTCAAGGTCCTTGTATTTTGACAACTTTTTGAATATCTTCAAAGATATATTGCAGTCAGCAGGGACTGCCATATCAATAAGGAGGCACCGTTTTTGTTTGTGGTCTTTAATAAGAATATCTGGCCGGTTGGCCTTGATTGTTCTGTCAGTGTGTATTGTGTAGTCCCATAGAATTGTAACAGGTCCTATCTCCGTAACCGGGTCTGGGTTGTGTTCATACCAGTTTCTTTCAGTTTCCTTCCCGTAGAAGTTGCAGATTTTCCAGTGCAGATGTCATGTCGGGTTTTATATTCAGTGGGTGCCAACACTGTGCAACCTGATACAAGATGATCAATCGTTTCTGGATATTTATCACAGAATCTGCATTTTGAGTTGACACAATATTTTAGTATATGTGCTTGATAATTCCTAGTTAGCAAGCATTGGTCCTGCGCAGCAAGGATAAAACCTTCAGTTTCCGCTTTCAACCCTGCACTACGTAGCCACTGATGGGTACGGGTTTTGTCTACGTCAGCTTGTTTGGTACGGGCAGAGTATGAATCGGTTTATCTTGCCATCGCTTCTGTATCTGGTCAGTTGCATTCGTCTTTGTTGTCTTTTTTAAGTATTTTGCAGTTTCAGCCGGTGTATTGTGCTGTAGTTGCATCTCTAGGCCCATTTGAAACTCCTTATTATTATTATTAATATTATTATTATTATTATTATTCGTATTAGTAGTAGTAATAGAATTATTATATTTTAGTAGTAGTAGTATATTTTCCTTTTGATTTCTGTTGTATACGCATTTCCTCCTGGGTTTCAACCAGAGAGCTAAGGTCAGAAATAACAACATGACATTTTCCACTGAAGATTTTCATAATAACATTTAAAAAACAAACAAAGAGCACACATATTTTACATAGATAAAGCCCTTGTAAAGGGGAGAGCAATCTTTTGTATTTTTTTAACGTATGGTCTGCCAAGGATCCCTTTACTCGGTCTATCAGAACTTTTTTCCAATCAAATCCATGGCATTATTATTATTGATTGATTGAGTGAGTGATTGGGAAAGCAACAGTCCAGAAACGTAACACTGGGATACAAATATACAAAACCCATTATACCCATCATGACACCCAGTCTGTTAATGGTGTACCTATCGCTTACATTAATGTTGGATGTTTCTTTAAGGAGAAGATAATCCTTAAGGGATAGATAATCTTTAAGGGATAGAGATCTTCACCGCAACGAATCCAATTAATAGTACCTGAGTTTTGTGATGCAACGATAGGATACGATACTTGGGGTCTGGAGTCATCCCACTATGAAGAAAAGTTAAAGATATTACTTGGAAAATTTAGATTATGAAAGTACGGTAAATAATTTCTTTAAAAAATATTGTCTATAGCGGAGAAAGGCATATCAACATTTCGATGTATGATATAAATAAACGTACTAGTACTCACACAAACACACACACACATACACACACATGCACACACATGCACAGGCACATATCTCAAATTGAAGAATAAAAACAATTTATTCTACCCTAATGGGTTGAGGTAGTCAGCTCTCCCGGGCAACACATTTCACGATGGAAGATTCAGGGCCAGTCTCTAAAGCACAAGTCTGGGTTAGATAGATTGATTTTTAATAAATGTCAATCCCTGTTGGTTTATTTAATATCGAATATCGAAATAGTTCTTACTATATTTGAGTTTATATGTATCTACTTAATTCGAGATTATGTAAATATTGGCCGTTCATATTTGAGCCTATAATGATTTACTTGGTTCGAGGCTAAGTAAATATTGGTCGTTCCTATTTGAGCCTATAATCAATTACTTCGTTCGAGGCTAGATAAATATTGCTCATTCATATTTGAGCCTATAATCATTTTCTTGGTTCGGGGTAGGCAAATATTGGTTTTTCATATTTAATCCATAAGCATTTGGGGTGAAATATTGGTTGTTCATATTTAAGTCCATAAGCATTCGGGGTGAACTGCGAGAATCTTTTGTCACCGATCACAAATCACTCACAAGAGGGACAAGTCTGTGTGATTAAACAATAAAGAAAATAGTTTCTTGTTGCTTCAACTTGTCTTACACCTTGTACCAACTCATGAAAATGTTTTGGTTCCACATAATTTGGTGAAATGCTTTCTAAATTCTTCCAGTTTTAGAATTAACTAGAAAGTGTGTATTTGTTTAAAAGATTTTTATTTGATCTGTAAATAACAACAACAACAACTGGAGAACTGGAGATTTGACGAGACTTGCTGTCATGGCATTCCTCAGCACAATCCCAGTACTTCCGCTGTAAGATAATAATAATAATAATAATAATAATAATAATAAGAAGAAGAAGAAGAAGAAGAAGAAGAAGAAGAAAGCCTAAAAATGACATCTTTATCTCAAATATAAAGGATTGTGCTCAGGAGTATTGACCATAATCTGAGAAAATCTTAAAAACATTCGAAGAAAAAGTTTCATTAAAAGAGTTGCTATATGACCGAATGAAACAGCAAAAAAAAGGAAGAAAAAGTAATAATAATAATAATAATAATAATAATAATTTTGGGTCTATCATTTCAAATTAAGACATAAAAACCTACATTGGGAAAATCTTAATAAAGCCTAGTTTATTGCTTAGCATTGCAAATCTGCGAAAGGTACTCTCTGTTTAAGGTCGCACGACTTGATGGTGTGCGCACTCATTATCGGTTTGAAAAATAGTGCTAAAGGAATAATAATAATAATAATAATAATAATAATAATAATAATAATAATAATAATAATAATAATTAAAACTGTGTAGGTTACAGCGTTGTTGAGGCCGACGAAGACAGTGGTGTGATAATGCAATGCATGTTGTAATAATTCTAATAATAATAATAATAACAATAATAACAATAATAATAGTGATAATTATTATTATTATTATTATTATTATTATTATTAATATTATTATTATTATTATTATTATCATATTATTCGTTATTTGTACAGTATTAGCCAACATCATAGAAAATCAATATCTTGCAATAACCTTATACGTTAACTTTACTGAACCGTAAGATAAAATATTCATTTTCAGCTTTTTTTTTTATATTATAAACTACATAGTAACAAAGGAGGGATTAAAATTTCAGACAATTCTTTTAGTTCTGAAATTTATATATACTAAAATTTATATTTAAACAATATATATATATATATATATATATATATATATATATATATATATATATATATATATTCTTTATTGAAAAGCATTCAATATATATATATATATATATATATATATATATATATATATATATATATATATATATATTCCTTATTGAAAAGCATTCAATTTTGTTAGGGATTGCAAAAACGATATAGTAATTTCTTTTTTTAAATTTCCATTCAGGTAAAATGGTTTTCGCTTACGAATATTCCGACAATGGTCACCGAAAAAGGAAATGACGGCGAGCCACGTCATGCTAAATACAAGTGACGTTACAGGAATGCCACGTAACGTAAGCGAATCTGTTCCCGTTTGGAAATCCAATGACAAAAATACAGGGAAAAAGTGGATGATTGGGCGTAAGAAGTCGCCATCTTTATATATCCGTGACACAATGCATTTGATTCCTCCCTCTCTCTTTCTCTCTCTCCATCTCTCTCTCGATTGTTTACTTATTATCAATTATTGTTACTTATTTGTAAATATTGTCTCAATCGCTATCAATAGCTATGTCAATTTCTTTAACAAATTTGACTTGTCAACCAAAATATATTTGAAACGGAAGCAACAAGGGAAACAAAAAAAAATTGTAATATTTTATTTATTTCTGTATTTTTTCATTGATTTTTTTCGTATATTTTATATTATGTAAATTTAACCAGAGATCATGAAGACGTCATTTTTTTCCAGATTCTTTTTTTTTATGCCTGCGAAAATATCCAGGAAACAGAAATTAGTTCCTTCTAGATTGCAGTTTTAACAAATATTTTCTCTATCCCATTAGGAGAAATAAAAAAGTTCTGAGTCTATGAAATTCGAATAAATTCCTAAATTGTAACAAATAATAATAATGATGATAATAATAATAATAATGATGATAATAATTTAGAACAGATAATGCTGTTTTTACACTATAAGATTTAAACATCATCAAATTGAGGCAACCTAAAGATACATATATGAAGAAAAACCTATATGTGCCAACACCACTGTAAATCCTGATTAAATTAATAAAAAATAAAAAATATTTCATATTACAAACATGCACACACTCACACACACACACACACACACACAGACACACACTCGCTCCCCTTCTCTGTCTACATATATATATATATATATATATATATATATATATATATATATATATATATATATTAATATTAAGACACGTCTCATTAAATACGTTAGATAAGTTTTGTCATATTATTTTTAATCGGATCCTCTTATAATTACGGGCAATTCCTTAGTATCTCTATTAAAAGAAGAAATAAAATTACCATGTTGATGCATATTCATTTTATTCCGAGTACTTTCGACATTAGCACAATGTCATCATCAGGGTCTTGTGTTTTCTAAGACAAAAATTATTGTGTTCATCATTTTTCTAAAACAATAAGGATATTAAGAAAGTCGTTCGTAATTACAAGTGGATCCTATTAAAAATAATCAAACAAAACTTGTCTAAATAATTCAATGAGACGTCTTAATAAAACATACTGACAAAATATACACAATATATATATACAATATATATAAATTCGTTATTGTTACTATATATATATATATATATATATATATATATATATATATTAATAATTATTGCTACATATGTACATATATATTTACATATGTGTGTAGCAATAATAATTTCTATATGGATATATATTTACCGATAAGATTTACCGTCAACCAGTTCATTACAGGAGGTTAACGCATTTTAAGCAAGTAAGTCTTTGTAAAGTGCTCAGTATTACGAAAAAGACCATTAGAAGAAAATAGATTAAAATAATATGTTCAAAGATTTCTCTAACGTATTTTAAACAAAATATGATATTTGTTAATAAATTCAATTGATTTATCTTACTCCTGATGTGCGGAGTAATTTCTGCAAATTTTGAAATAGTTGCAATTTCTGTCAAACATAATAAGCAAATAGGAATTTGAAAATGTAAAACTCACGGCACATACCGAAGGCAAAAAAGACAGAGAGAAAGCTAATAACCTACCAAATAAAAAGTTTGTACCTGAATGGCAGAATAGTGAGTGGGGAGAGATAATAAAAGACAAATATTCAGTTATGTGCCATGCGTGATACACGCTTAGGCGATCATGTATTTTTCGATACATGACTGACAAAGCAGATTTTTTCCCGCAGTAGGTTGCCATTTCTTTCTAAGGTAGACCAGTTGCCATCCAAGGCTATAGAACCCAGTCTGTTCCGCTATTTACCCATAGCTGGAGGGAGAAGACGAGGAGTGATACCTTTCCCAAGGTTATTAACACGTAAGTGAATGCAATGGATTCGACTGGTATTCGAACTCGGCTCGCTGATTCCTCAACGCGAGCCGCTATCCATTGGCGTAATGGATGTCCTCCAGACAAATATTGCTAAGGTCTAAAAAAATATAGGATGTAGTGGAAAAGAATAGGATATAGTGGAAAGAGCGTTTGCTAAATACACTGGTTATATATATATATATATATATATATATATATATATATATATATATATATATATATATATATATATATATGCATACATACATATACATACACACACACACACACACATATATATATATATATATATATTAAGACATGTCTCATTAAATACTTTAGATAAGTTTTGTTTCCTTATTTTTAATCAGATACTCTCGTAATTACTGACAATTTCTTAGTATCCTTATTAAAGGGATATATATATATATATATATCTTCCAAAAATTTCGCTTGAGGATGAAATAGGACTTAATACTTTAATTCAATTTAATTTTAATAATTATATTGAAGTTTTTGGCTCTTGTTTTTGAAACGTGACAACTCTTATATAGTGAAGGAATCATATTTTTTTAAAAATTATAATTATATATAAATATATATATATATATATATATATATATATATATATATATATATTAAAGGAAGATATATATACATACATATATATATATAAACGCTATATATATATATATATATATATATATATATATATGGACGCGTATATACGTCTGTGTGTTCGTACATGGATGCATGAAGTATGTAGTATGTATCTTACGTATTTTAGTCATTTCACCCCAAGCAAAGTAATTTAGCTACTAAGTCACAAAGTGTTACTGGGTGTGAAAGTACAAGAAAAAGAGAATTAATGAGACCGAGCTTCTAATCTAGTATTACACTTATATTCCTAAAGTCTAGTTATCATAGAGCAAAGTTCACCAGAACACTTACCATATAAGTATTTATAGAAAATGCACAGTGAAACTACATTACGTCTGTGCTAAAGGGACTGTAGCCGATATGCCATGTTAGGTCAGGACTAATAACTTTACATAATAACATTGATTTCATCAAGAATCTCTTAATATTTAATTAGACCACCAGACCATATATATATATATATATATATATATATATATATAATTGTGTTTGTCTGTGTTTGAGAATAAAAGAAATGCAAGAAAGGAAGTTGATGCTAGAAGTGGCGATAATGCTCTTATTTAATGTCTTCTTCAATGAAATGGAAGCCTTGTCAATTTCAAATCTTTTCATTTGTCCCCTCTTATTTCTGTAAATAATTACCGAAATTCGTATATATATGATTGTTTTTGTAATTTTCTCTTAAATTTAAGCTCAAATATTTAACAATGCAACAGGGAAATTCCATGGGTAGCTTACAGTCCTGCAAGTAGCACAGTGCTTATTCAGATATTAACTTAAAAATTAAAATTAATCAGAAAAGTAAAATAGGAAAACGTGAAATTTTCACGGGTATTTCAAGCATTCTTTGATGTTGTTTCCTAATTACAGAGTTAAAACATAAAGATGGAAATATGGAAAATTTTTAGATCGATAGATTGATAATCACCCACGTAGCGAACGACGTGGCATATGAAGACAGAATTGCCTGTTTAGATTTTGATTACAAAGAATTAAAAATAAATCGAATTAGTTGAGAAATATAAACAAAAGAAATTTGGCACCATCACAGATCTCATAAAGAAAGACAAGCGATTATAAAGCAAGAATCAAAATTTGTACACTTCAAACAATTTCTTGGCAGAGATATTGAATCTCCAAGGATACTTTTGGTAATTTATTTAGCGACAATATTATTATAGATGCCATAAAATAATAGTAACGTCATTATTGTGAATAATAATAATAAAATTTCTCTGACAGTAGATGGCATTCTTGCAGTACAACTAAACATTGTCATGGAATCTTTCAGAAATCAAATTTGGTGAACGCTAAATCTAAGAGAAATTGAAAATGAAAAACGTTTAGGTTACGAAAATCAATTTGAATACTTAAGCGACAGAGTATTTCGAACAATTCTCGAACATGATTTCCATTAAGACCACCAGCTACCATCCAATAATTACTACTACTACTACTACTGCTATTACAACTACTGCTAATACTAATAATAATTACCAAAGACAGCAAAGAAAAAGTTTGCACAATGATTGACATGAGCGTAGCAATTGAAAAAGACATCTCTGCGAAGAGACTAAGCAAATGCAAAAACCTGGAGATGGAAATAGAAAAACAAAATGAAACTCTTATTTGCTGTCGTTGAAACTTTTTGTCTAATAAAGAAAGGAACTCAACAACAAATCAGCAAAATACCTGGTGCGCCATCTCTAAAAAAAAAAAAAAAAAAAAAACGTTCAAAGCATATCCCATACCATTTGACTCATTATTTTTAAATATCTAGGTTTTTTGGGCTTTTAGTTTTTTATTTAAGTGGAAGCAACAAAAATCACATTTGTTTGCCCTAGGCCACTGGTAACCCGGAATGTGATTTTTTTTAGAGAAAATTTTTAAAATAATAATAATTTTGATACACTGTTCTATGTACTTATCTAAGTTTAACATCCGGAAGATACAATTTGTAATCTTACCAAGATATTAAGATACCAGAAAATGTCTTTAGAAGCAAACAAAAGAGTACCCAACTATTACGTAGTATCAATCCTCATGTACGGCTAAACAATTTTCCCAGGAATGGAGAGGAGACTTGAATTAAGAAAAATATGGTTTTACAGAAGACTGAGTTACATGGTACCGATATCACACGGAGATTGACCTGACATTACCTAACTACCTACCGACCTACTTGGTTGAAAGTGAACTCCTCTCCGACTACGACCACTTCCATGACTTTACCGTTGATTTCCTTGCCACTGATGATGTCTATACTGACTCATTATTCCGACGAGTGACGTATACGTTAAGCTACATGTTTTATAAGCAAGCTTAACGCTTGATGCATTGGCTTCATGATGATGTGACCTTTAATTCCGAGTTAGTCCACAGGCTGATCTGCACATTTTGTTGGATAGGTTACGAGTGAAATTAGGTAGGAGAGCATAGTGATGAACTGACAATTGTGACCAAGCAAGTCAGCCTTTGAAAGGTATACGCGTTCACATTCTGCCCAAGTGAGAGGCTTTTACTAGTTTATTTTTTTTCACGGGAAGGGGAAGGGCGCTCCATGGGTGTGGGAGGATTACGTTCTTCATATATTTTTAGTTCTGCGTATTCAATCCTGACTTTCTTGGTCGATTCGCTAGAGACCAGTCTACCAACTTACGTAGCTACCTACCTGCCTACAAACAGACATACTTATATATGTATGTATAAGTATACATATGTATGGATATACATATTACATGTATATATAAACGATTCATCAGAAACGTTGGATTAGGTGCATTGATAAGGATTACACTGAACAATATATATTTGAGATGTAAAAGATGTTTTTTCATCATTCGGCTACTGACTTATAGATTTCTAAATTAAAAAAAAAATATATATATATATACATACATATACATTATATATTATATATATATATATATATATATGTGTGTGTGTGTGTGTGTGTGTGTGTGTGTCTGTATGTCAGTATATACGCGTAAGTGTGTCGTATATGCATATATGCATATATATATATAATATATATATATATATATATATATGCATATATATATGTATATATATATATATATATATATATGTATATATATATATATATATATATATATATATATATATATATATATATATATATGTATGCATATATATATATATGCATGCATATATATATATGTGTATATATATATATATATGCATATATATATATATGTATGTATACATATATATGTATATATATATATATATATATATATATATATGTATATATATATATATATATATATATATATATATATGTATGCATATATATATGCATATATATATATATGCATGCATATATATATATATATATATATATATATATATATATATATATATATATATATATATATATGTATGTATATATATATATATATATATATATATATGTATGTATATATGGATATGCATTTCTCCGAGGGTGCTCTATACCTGCGGCCTTCTGTCATATCAAAGCAACAATTAGTAATAAATCACAGTCACTTCGAAGGTGTTTAATGGTTAGCTCAATAGATCAGTTACGACTGAGTGGTGGGTTCAATCCTCTCTGGTGGCTTCATATTTTCGGCCTTGCGTTAGATCTAACCTCCTCTTAGTAAACCCCTGTATGAACATATATTTGTTTATATACACACACACGCGTATATATATATATACAGATACACACACGCAGATATATATTTTCGATCTTAGTTCACTCTTTATTGAGCACTTTCTTATGTTTAACGTTTTGTAAATATTTTATGTGTATATATATATATATATATATATATATATATATATATATATATATATATATATATATTTGTATGTATATGTAATCCAATAGTTTAAAATTGCGTATATTTATATATAAAACATTATATATAAAACATTATATATAAAACATTATATATAAAACATTATATATAAAACATTATATATAAAACATTATATATAAAACATTATATTGGAGATAGAGTGTATGTACATACTTATAAAAATCGCAAACTGTAGTAATCAATACAGCGTGATGACTACCAGTTTCACACGTTCACTGAGTATTAGAAGGCATGAAACTGACGGTCATTATGCAACATATATATCTCTGTCCACACGTACTCTCACGCGCAATACGCACACTTATCTAAACTTTTTTTTTTTTTTATTAATCCGACATATTTTATTACTTAAACGTAATTTTTTAGTGGATAGTCATAATTGGGTAGACGCTCCCTTCATTTATTTAACAGCTGTCTTATTTTATCTTTGTCTAAAGCCCTGAATATTCTTATTAAAGAAAAATATCGTGCTGTAGAGCGCATATTTAACAATTCTCGAATATTCAGACTGGTAGACGAAAATAAAAATAAGTATACTGTTTATTAAATAAACGCAACATCTTCTTAAATATGAGTATCTACTAAAAATAATATTTAAGTAATAAACACTCACCCCCCATATATATATATATATATATATATATATATATATATATATATATATATATATATATTTATTACGGTGATACCTTTTTGTAACTCTGTTTTTTTGTCATTAATCGATGAATTCTTGAGCAAAATTAATAAAAAAGCCATTAAGTTGTTTTAGTTCTTGAAAAAGCTCACCCCCAAATAAAAAAAATTTGATTTTAGCATATATGCAATAAAGGTAAAAAAAAAAATCAATATATTTCAGAAGCTTTATTTTTCTAAATGATATAATTGGATAGCATTTATCTATTTTAACGCATTTAAGAGTTTATAGCTCTAGCATATCATACAACCCTCGAAATAAACGAAAATTGCAAACTTGAATCATATTTATTTTTCAATTCGCTAATGATATAATTGGATAGTACTTGTGTATTTTTAACGCATTTAACACTTTATAGTTATAACATAGAAAACAAACTTACAAATAAACAAAAGCAAATTTTTGAAGGTTCCATAACGTTTTAGAAGTCTCCAGAAAGTTCTAAAATGCTCCAGAAATTCATGGTATTACTGTACTTAAATACTATTTTAGAAATTTCGTATTGGGGGTGATATTTTAAAAAAAAATCAATTCAACCCTTCTTCATTATTTCATCGAATTATGATACAGGTAATCAATTATTTTACGAAAAGTCATAATACTAATATATATATATATATATATATATATATATATATATATATATATATATATATATATATATGTGAAAATATATAGAAAATAGGAAGGAACTGGTTAGGTAAATAAAATTCCAACAAAAATTTCGCTTGAAGATGGAACGGAGCCCATTTTAATTTAAACTCAATTTAATTTAAAGGATTATATTGAAGTTTTCGGCTCTTGTTTTTGAAACATGCGACCTCTTATGTAGCGATTTGGAATCATATTTTAAATAAATAATTATATATATATATATATATATATATATATATATATATATATATATATTGAATAATAGTGACAGATTTAATTTTATTGATTGAATAGGTACAGTGATTTTGTAATTAAACGAAAGAAAATGTTGGCACTTACAGAATTTAAATTTTCCTCATGAATATAAAACACCTCTCACAATTTCGTGAAAGAATTATGTTTATGAATAAAAGATTTAAGAGAGAGGCGAGATCGGGATATTTTCCGGCATCTTTAGTTATAACCGGTGTGCTTATAAAACAAGACTTTTTTTTGTATCTGGGCTGTTCTTCATAGTCTCTTATCGCTACAAATGTTAACTGGTAATTTATCAAAAGTCGTATCATTCTGTATGATTCGGTACATTTAAAACAGATCGTTTTTAATGTGGTAAAACAGGGTAAATGCGAAAATATAACACACACATGTATACATGTAAACAAATGTGTAATATTTTCTTCTCCAAATTTTGATAAATTGGTACGAAAAAATGAAACTGACAAGTATCATTTGGTTGAATTTGTATGTAATTCAATTTTTAACAAGCCAAATGTCCTGGCTCGTTTTTAATGTACTTACTCTTTCTAAAATATGTATTCGGTATTTTTTTTAAATTTTGTGTTTATATATTTACGATTGATATGTTAAAACACACTGCGTCCCAATATTTTTGTAATACCTGAAAAGTAATGTTACTGCTTTTAAATATGTTGCATTTTGCATGGTTTGTTGACAAAAATATTTAAAAGAGATTTTTTTTGTTGTTAAGCAGTGTCCTACACTGTCAAATTATTTTAATATTCTTTTTAACAGACATTGTTTATTCAGTATCAGACATCTATTTCTGCTTTTAAAAAGCATGTTTTTTTTTTTATTTTATTTTGGGGGATGTTTCTTTTTTTATTGTAGCTCTGAAATTTTTTTTAAGAATTCACTGGACAAAAAAAATTAGTATTCTTTTTTTTTAAAACAACACTACACTATCCAAAAAAAAAACAAAAAAAAACGTCGGTCTTTCCATGATTCGAAACGTTTCCTATCTTTTTATTATACTTTTTTCATTTTTATGTAAATTTTTTTCTATATTTTGGACTCTTCTTTGGGAGATATGTAAGGTTTAAATATCCCACCTACCTTCCCTACATAACTAAATTCGATGACATGTCGCACACAAATACACAAGCATACACACACACACACACACACACACACATATATATATATATATATATATATATATATATATATATATGCACCTGCACGCACAAACACACACAAATATATATATATATGTGTATATATGTACATATATATATATATAAAATACTCAGATATTACTGCCTTTCCGCGACTTAAAGTTTCATGTGAAACATAGATAGTTACACGGTTGTCTCGCAATCTTCAGGCGGTAAAAGTGACGAGATATTCGATATGCGTTCTTTCGTTATACAGTCATACTGCAAAATACGTTTACTTAGAGGACCATGACGTGGCGCATCTGCTAAATAGTTTGGTCTCTCAACAATTTTTCTGCTTGACAGAAATCATTTTTGGTTCACATTTTGAGCTTATGTGTGGGCATCTTTACCATGGACAAGTCTTTCACACCCTAAGCTCTCTGCGGTCAGTTAATTCTTGTAAATAAATACATTAAAACAAAAAGAAAGAAAGAAAGAAAAAAACCGCAATAATAAAAGGAATACATATTTACGAAACGTGCACAAAGCAAAAAGAGATCATTCTCCAGCAATGTTGACGAGATGTTTGAGTCGCCTAATCCAAATGCAACAAGCCTCTCTCAATCTCTGTCTCACACACACGCAAACACACACACACACATATGTATATATATTAATTCAAATGTATTACTTCAAAAATAGTGGATATTCCGTGTTTGAAATAGACGCCCCACTTTTATTTATTAAACAGTATATGTTAGGTCTATCGAAAGCGCAATTCGTGAAACCTTAGTAAAGACAAATGCGTTCCACTGCATTTCTAAGATTTCACTAATGTGCAAGCCGACAGACATAACACACATTGTTTAAAAAATAAAAATCGGTCGTCTATTTCAAATACGAATATCCACTATAATAGCCTTTGAAATAATAAAAATGTCGGATTAAAAATAAATCCATTAATTCTTTAGAAACATATATATATATATATATATATATATATATATATATATATATATATATATATATATATATATATTTGTTTGTACATTGGAGTCTTAGAAGAAATAATCGCACCTTGATATTTATTTTGTCGTCAGTAAAACGAATTTACTCGTATGAAAATTGACGTAAAGACGATATTTTTTATTTAAATCTTTGGGCAGATACAGAATGGTAAGTTGAATGAGCAAAATGCTGAGTTGGAATTTCACAGGAATTCAGAGAATACGCAGCAAGCACTCAAAAACATTTTTTTAAAATTAAATACACATATTAAGATTTAAATAATAATAATAAAAAATCAGTTTTTAAACCTTCCGTTAAGTGAGGGCTAAAATCTGTAAAAGTTACTTATTTGAATAGAAACCTTAATATAAACATGGTTGATGAGAATACGAAGCATCGTGTTCTTGGTCAGCCTTTCACATCCTAGGTACTCTTTATTGACAAGTTTGTAAATTTCTGGACAACTTCAATCCGTTCTTGAGTCGAAAGATTTCTTCGCATTCACAGCCAGCAATACACACTTTATCGATATATCAAACATATTGATTGATTAATTAATGCGCTTATCACATACCTACGTAGACCTAATCGATGAAAATGATTTTTTTCATTCCTGATATCGATTTTTCCTTGTTTTTTTATCACTTGACAGATCTTATTTAGAATACAAGAACATTCTCTTGCGTACACAAAACGCAGTCTGTTTATCTATCAGTGATCGAAGAAATTGTTCGATTTTTATCTATCCCTCAATCTCAATGATTGTTCATCTTTCTCTTTTACACACGCACACGTATTCGCATTGCACACATTCTCTCCCCGATAGAGTCAAGTGTTTATATATATATATATATATATATATATATATATATATATATATATATATATATATATATATATATTATATATATATATATAAATGTTTATATATATAAATATTTATATATACATATTGATATATATACATTAATATGTGTATATATACAAATTTCTCTCTATATAAAAACATTTATATATAAATATTTATATATACATATATTAATATATATAAATTAATATGTGTATATATAAATATTTATATATATATATATATATAAACATTTATATATAAATATTTATATATACATATATATATATATATATATATATATATATATATATATATATATATATATATATATATATATATATATATATAATATATATATATATAATGTTCACACACCGAGAAGAATGAGAATTATGTTTCTATTAAATCCTGGCGAGTAAACACAGTGATTATTTGTGAAGTATTCGATTTTTTCCAATCGCACCATTCGAAATCTATCACTGTGGGATCGAAAGAGAACTGGTTGATTGTCTCCCTTTGTTTACTTTCACATGTGTATATAAATATATGATATATAATAATAGGCGTGTGTTTATACTTACATACAGGTAGACTTAAACACGCAAACATGACAGTATCTAAAAATGTTTGTAAATACGAACAAAGAAGATAGCAACGCGTTTTTGAATTCTTTCTGATGACTTCTAAATGTTGTGTTAGTCCCAGAGGATCACAGACTCTTTTTAGTCTCTGATTCAATTATACAAACAATTATTATTATTACTTATTATTACTATTACTAACGATTATTACTAGTAGTAGCAATAATTCTTACGATTTATTACGAATCTATTATCATTGTTATTAATGATATTATTATTATTTATTATCATATTATTATTATTATTATTATTATTATTATTATTATTATTATTATTATTATTATAAAATAAACAGCTTTTATCTGGAAATTTTTTAATTTATGTTCACTGTTATTATTTATTACAACGGAAGTAAGATTATGTGATTTGCCTGTGAAACGATAAATGATACATTGATAAGATTTAACAAGCCAATGAAAATATAATGTACGGTGTAAACAGTCACCTTCAACTTCGGTATCATAACAAAATATTTAATAATATATACATGCACACACACACACATACACACATACATGCACATATGTGTATATATATATATATATATATATATATATATATATATATATATATATATAGTGAGTAGTTATATATATATTTTATTCACTATAAACCAAAATGCCTCGCTTAAATATTTAAAACAAATTGTCAGTTGTTGTTGTTGTGCTGTTGTTGTTATTGTTATCGGTTTCTTTCTCTGTCCCTTTCTCTCATTATACATGTCTGTCTTTAATTCTCACCCTCTATCTCTATTTCTATCTATCTCTTTCTCTCTCTCTTTATATATATATATATATATATATATATATATATATATATATATATATATATATATATATAGATGTCTTTAATTCTCTATTTTTCTTCTTTCATATTTGAAAATTGAGTGCTTGAACTCTGATAAAATGTTTTTGTTTACATCTTTACACACATCGTCACACACACACATATAGACACAATCCCAGCCTCATGATGTTATACCAGCAAACATATTTTACACACACACACAAAGACACACACACACCACAGACACACACCACAGACACACACACACACACACCACAGACACACACACACACACACACACCACACACACACACACACACACATATATATATATATATATATGCTTTGCTTACAGGCACCGACACATTACATAACTGTACCAGTACATATAGGTATTCTAAAAGACAATGACACATAATATGTCGACCATATATTATAAATATTATCTATATAATAATGTCTATATACATATCTATTTGAACAACCAAATATATACAGATATATAT
>CAHIKZ030000779.1:2922500-3092500 GCA_903632075.3 Acanthosepion pharaonis | reverse complement strand
GCCACGCACCCATTACCACTCAGCCATGTGCCCATTACCACTCAGCCACGCACCCATTAGCACTCGGCCATGTGCCCATTACCACTCGGCCACGCACCCATTACCACTCGGCCGGGCACCCATTACCACTCGATCATAACAATTCGACCACGCAACTATCCTATTCGACCACGTGTCTATAGAATGCTTATAGTAAGTTAATACATCGAAAAAAAAATTTAACTTTAAAATTCAATATCTGTATCCTATTTATCCCACTCCCCACCTACTAAAACTCTTTTTTCTTTTTTCTTTTTTTTGACCGGATATTCACGAGATGTGGAGAAATAAATTAAAAGATGTCCGAAATGTAAAGAAATAACGAATTTTACGAAAAGTAAACTCCACACGTGGTCCAAAGAGTTGAAAGCATAGAATCGGGTTCATATGGATCAGGCGTATTTTATTGGAGTTGAACTCTTATTAATATTAGGAGACTTTTTTTCAAGTTAGCCTGAAGTAATTATGGTAACTAAAAAAAGAAGTGCTACCGTAAAATATATTTTAAGAGCCATATTCTCTAGAAATGGAATACGAAAACCCCGGTATCTGACAACGTTCCAGAATTTTGCGACG
The DNA here is from genome assembly GCA_903632075.3 of Acanthosepion pharaonis. Classification (NCBI taxonomy): domain Eukaryota; kingdom Metazoa; phylum Mollusca; class Cephalopoda; order Sepiida; family Sepiidae; genus Acanthosepion; species Acanthosepion pharaonis. Next base: position 3,091,885 of record CAHIKZ030000779.1, on the reverse strand, counting down.
AAAGACTTAACTTGTGGCTGAGAAAAATAGGTGTACATTTTAGAAGACAACTCCATATCACCCCTAGCCACTTCAGCGAAAGATTATAAAGGTGGGCCTAAAGGCATGTTCGCAACGAAAAGAAAAAGTAGGAATCTTTTAAATTCCCGCAATTTTCCACACACTAGACGAGTAGAAGGAAATTAATGAATAAATGTCTACTGATATTTCAAATACTGATTTTGTAATACAAAAACGAAACACATCTTTAGAATTGTTGTAACCTAGTAAAGGTTACTGAATAGAATAATCAAACGAAGGTTGGTAATGAACGATAATACTTCGGACACGAACAACACATATAAGATTCGCCAGCGGCGCGTAGAATTAGTAGTCAACTGCTATAAGTGAGTCAAGTGAATTCCACAAAGAATCTCCAACTGCAGGATATCTAGCAACCGCCCCACGCGGTCAGATGTTTTACAAGGCTGAATTTAATGTGGGGTATCCGGGCAGAGAGGATCCTACGGGCTCGGATACCCCCACATTAAATTCAGTCCGGAGGTAGAGAGTTTGACCAGCACAGCTTGAGACGAATCTCCAACTGCAGACCAACATTCAGTATTTACTACTGTATTTATGTGAATGGGGACATACCCATTATCGTCCGTAGGTATGCTACACCAAGAGGATGAAATATCTGAAGATGAACGTATGGATGATAAAGATAGCCAAAATGAATGCTCTGAAACTTCGGAAGAGTCAATATATAAAGAAGAGGCTTCTGAGACCAAGACGAGACAGTTTGAGATCTTCATTGATATCTCTGGAAATATAGATTGAATCTCAAAGAAACACCGAAAAGGAATTAGATCAGAAGAATTGACTGACGTACCCTGGGCATAAGACCTCTACGTTTTAGGGAGACGGATTCATATGTAAATAACTGCTTCATTAGCATAGACTATACAAACGCCCAAGCACTAAGGGTAGTATGCGAAGTAAACAACTATCGCTGGACTTATAAAATACAAAGGAAATATCACTTCATAAAAGTTTTGGTCAGTTTCTTTGATATAAAATCAAATGTGTTTTATACATGAAAATAAGCATTTCCCTGAAGTTTTTTTATTTATTTATCATTTCACCCCAAACAAGACAATAAAACTACTAAGACACAATGGGTTACTGAGTGTTAGAGAATATGAAAAAAACACAATTAAAGACAGAGAGAGAGAGGGAGGGAGAGAGAGAGAGAGAGCATTAAAAGAACAAGAATTAAGAAGATAGTAGATAACGATAGACATTGCATTTAAATTTTTGAAAGATCAATGTTGACTGGGAAGCGAGAAGATGGAAGAGAGTTCCATAAACGAGGTGTGGCATAGAGGAAAATATCAGCATAAAACCTACGGTCAGATATCACCATTTCAACTATAAAATGATGAGACCTAGTTGCCAATCTAGTACTGCACTGAAATTACTAAACTGTAAGTACCTTAGAACAAAATTCATCAGAACAATTACCATGAAAGTATTTATATAAAAGGTAAAGGGAAGCTACGTTACGGCGGAGGGAATGTGATTGAAGCCGATATGTCAGGTCAGGACCAATAACATTGCAGATTCTTCTTTGAATTTTATGTAGAATTTCTAAATATATAGCCAGATCACCAGACCAAATCTGGTAGCAATATTGAAAGCAGGGACGGATATGTAAATTTATAATTATGTGAGATAGATTCTGGGGAGAAAGATTGTTTAACACGACACAGTGAACCAACTTTCCTAGCAGCAGACCTATCAATTGATTCAGCTTTTGTAACTGCTTCTAATACTTTCTAACGATTTATACACAAAGGATTACGGTATATATTTTTTTAATAATTATTGTTTATTCATTTCACCCCAAGGAAGGCGATAATGTCACTAAGACGCAAGGTATTACTGCGAGTAAAATAAGAGAAGAGGAACCGGAAACCCAATATTAAGCATTTACACAATGGATAAATTAACAATGTAGGATGTTCCCAAGTATTATTTTTGCGTTTGTTAGCAACTATCTATTTCCTAAAATGAAGGTAGCCCCCTATATAGTTCGAACCAGTCCCGCTAAGAGTAACATCCATAATGACTTAGCAGTTCGATTCCTGAAAGAAAATGGTGTGTGGACCGTGAAGATGATTTTGCGGATTTTGTGTCTTGTACCTTTTTCCGTCGTATGTCATTTTATGGTTACACGTGTTTCTCTTGACGCGTTTTACACCATTTTTTTAATTGAAAGTAATATTTGATATAATAATCTAAATAAATAAACGGCAATTTCTGTCTACAATATCGTAAACTTTGTGTGTCTGACACCCTTCAAAATCGAGTTCGGACCACACTTTTTGCCCTTCCGCATTGTGACTTGAAGAATCATATTATACCTTTTTTTAAAGAATCAGGATTATCCTGGGATTGGAAATCTGCCCTTCATCTGATGCTTGAACTTCCAGCATTGGGATTTATATCTGGATGAGGAGGGAACAGTTAAACATTCAAATTTTAAAATAACTGAAAAAAAATAGTGATTTTAAAAGTTTTTAAATTTATATTGAGTTTAAAGTAACACAAAACTTTGTGAATTTTAAAACAATTGTTTTAAATTTAGTTTAAAATATCTTTCCAAACTTTTTGTTGAATTGAGGAAAATCAATTCATATTTCTTCAAAAGATGGCTTGGGATCAGAGATAAATTGTTATCTGTTTCTGTTGCGTAAGTAAATTTCATACGTTGAAATTTGTGATGTTTTAAGAAGTTCCATTAAGAGTTTGATAAAGACTTGAAGAATCAACTCAAAAGAAGTTCCACAGAGAGTTTTTTTTTTTTTTGGTTTAAGATTTGAAGAACTCATGAGTTGAAAATCTCTAATAAAAGGCTTCATGTCTCGTGTGTGTTGTGTGTGGAACTCCCGGCCGACGGATTCCAGTTTCCCAGTTCCACTCAAGACCGGCTTTGCATTTCCCAACTACCATCGATGTGAAATAATCGACATGAAGTTTTCATGTATTAGCCATTTTGTAGAAGAGCCTATAGCCGGCTACATTTAGGGGTTTGACAGTGAAGGGGTGTTAACTAGCAGAAAAAAAAAGAATCGGATGCCAGCCTCATGTTTAGGGCGCTTGCTTAAACTCAACGTTGATTCTGATTCTCAGAACTGATGTCTGAAACCAACGAATGCAGCTCCTCGGAACAATTTACCATCAAAGTATTTGTAGAACAGACACAGAGAGGGCGACTGCGCGTCTGACATGTTAATGTTATGACCACGGCTATAGGGGTAACTCCATTTTTTATTGTTCCGATTTTTTAATTTACATGTACGTCGTTGTCGTCCAAGAATTTAATTTATCTTCTTTTCTGATCGTTACTTCTTTTATGATGATGGTGTTGGTTATAGACAACCAGACCAATTCTTGTAATGATTAAGAACCGATGGCATAATGTTGCTAAAAAACATCTGGAGACGAAAGATTGATTTTGTTGAAAATATAGCCTTTAGAAGGAAAGAGAGAAGTCTCTTGTCGTTTGACTTTCTTTTTTTTTTCTGGTGGACTTACAGAAAATTTTGGTTCTGATGGTGATGGATAGATGCCTGGAGATGTCAATTTATAATGGTCTTCAGTGTTTCCACACGTTTCAAACGACTTAGGCAGGATGCCAGCCTCGGCTTTCTGTGTTGTTTTGAATTGGGCCTTGTATATTCGAAGAGGGCAACCCCTTGGTCTTTTCCCTGAATTGAGATCACTGAGTAAGACTTGACATGGAAACCTTGACTCATATATGCTTGCTACATGTCCTGACCATCGAAGATAGTGTTTAATGATCAGCGATTCGATGCTTTGACTGTTGGCTCTTTCCAAGACTTTGGTGGTGGTCACAAAGTAATTCCATTTGATGTTCAAGATTAAACGAAGCTTTTGCTGGTGAAAGCAATCTATATCACGACGATATAGAGTCCAGATTTCGTAATCATATAGCAAAGTTAAAATGACAACAGCATTACAGACCATACTTTTTCTTGTTAAGTTCAGCTCTTTGTTGTTGAAGATGCGTTTGTTTAACTTTCCAATTGTTCCCTGTGCAGTTCCAATTCTGTATTCCACATCATTTCCTAAGTTGCGCTTGTTGATAAAAGGGTACCTAGATTTTGAAAATTCTCTTCTTACTCTAGAGGTATTTTGGTATTACCGTATTACATACGGTAATACCAAAATCTAGTAAGATGATATATTGGGCTGGCTGTGCAAGGATCTTTGAATGACAGAGGACAGCGCTGCCATCAGCATATCGAAGTTCTGATATTTATTGCGTGTGTGTTAGACGTTTAAATAGTCGTCTACTAAGGTTGAAAATTCCTCCATCATATCTCCATCTGATGTCTCAGCCAGATATAAGAAAATAACAGAGGAGCCAAGACACATCTGAGATTTAGAAGTCACGCGATTTAAAATTATTCTGAAATAATGATTTTTGGTCATATATTGCTTGAACCAAAGAGATAAACGATGAAGAACTTTAAACGTATCTTCTCTTGGAACGCTATCAAAGGCCTTTTCTAAGTAATAGAAAAAAAAAGGGAAGCTTTTTTCTAGGAGTTGCATTGCAAAGAAAATCATGTCGATTGTACCACGAGAGGCACAGAATCCACATTGAGATTCTGAAAGGATTTTTCGGCGATTATATGGAGCCGATTTAGAAGGATCACGGCAAAGAGTTTTCCAGTGATAAAGAGTAATAAGATTCCTTTATAGTTCCCACAGGCTTTTCGGTCAACTTTTTTTGAGGGTCGTTATGATGACTGCAATCTTTCAGCTCTTAAGGAAGGCGCTGAGATTGCCACATCTTCAGAATGAGGGCGTAATTGCTTGTTTGCAGAGGTAAGCCTCTATGTTTGATCAATCCAAAAGAGATACTGTCTCGGCCTGGGGGTTTTCTTGTACATAAGTCTTCGTTAATGGCAACCTTTAAATATGTGATTATAAAAGACATTATAAAAGCCGACTGATCCTGTAGATTCAGAACGACTTATTAACTTGGAATTCTTGTTTTTCTTCTTTTTTTTTATGTGCCGTGATTCTTCAGAAAGTTGGCGATCATGGCTCACCACAATTTCCTGTTCTTTGTAGCTCTTAGCAATATTTATCTTTTTGCCATCTCTCCTAATCACTGTTCTGCCAACCAGTTACACAAACTCGTTAAGTAGATTATGCGCTGCTCCCCTCTGGCTCTCTTGCCTGAAATCTACCCTGTGAGTGTCAGTTTTTCCAAGTCCTCTTTCCTCATTATGTGCCCTAGATATTTCAAGTGATGTTCTATTTATGTGGCCTTATTTTTCATTTTCTTTAAAACCTGTTCAGTCTATGGTATTCTCAGCATCCTTCTGTAGAACCACGTATCTTTTGATGTACTTGCCGTTACAAAAACGATAAAAATTTGTCAATAGATATATGTAGTATTAATACTAGTTTTGTAAAATAATTTAATAAAAAAATGAATGTATGCCTAAGTAAACCTATATGATATATTATCTGGCCATATCTCTAGAGATGATGCATTATGATTACTTATATTATTTACATTATTCGGACTATTATCCTCATTTTCATTGCTAAATTCACCAAGTTTCGACAGTTGTACGCTCCGGACTTCTCCAGGTGACTTGAATTTCGAACTGAACACTTTATTTCGTCCATCTTGGTACATCGGCCAAAACGTTGTGAATATGGCAAGGAAGATGAAAATAACAGTCCGAATAATGTAAATTATATAAGTAACGATATAGTATTTTTTCCGTCAGTCCTATGAATTCTGGACACTTATTTAAGTTTAATTATACATAGATCTAATCCAGTTAATTCAAGTTATACAATTATGATATTGGGATGTTATTTTTATTAGCCTGTTAAAACGTGGTAATTTATTTTTTGTTATTGTCATTCAGAGGGTAATAAGTCACAAAACATATAGTCAAACATTTCAGAGGTAAATCAGATAGTAATGCCAAAACGGTAATCGCTCTCTGGCGCTGAAAACTTTGCTCTGACACTGGCTGGAAACCTTGTTCTGCCACTGGCTGAAAACCTTGCTCTGCCACTGGCTGGATTATATCATTTAAAATGACCGAGAGACGTGTTAAATTTGCAAGAAATAAAGGAAGAAAGTATATTTGTTCACAGAAAGATGAAAACAAGAAATATTCATAAAAGCAACTTTTAGAAATTGGAAGAAAGGAACAGAGATATTTCATCTGTAGCTAAACGTAGCTACAAATACAAGGTTTGTAAAAGTATTAACAATTTGTTGAATGAAAGCCTAAGTAAGACAACACACACACACACACACACACACACACACACACACACACATATATATATATATATATATATATATATATATATATATATATATATGTAAATAATTTATTACATGGAAATCTGTTTTTATTTAAATTATTTGCAATGGATTTACATTGAGCTCTCTGGATTTTATCCCTCTTGGGTCTACCCATACGGATTACCTAGTTTTTCATAAACTCTCTCTCTCTCTCTCTCTCTCTCTATATATATATATATATATATATATATATATATATATATATATATATATATATATATAATAAAAATTTAAATAAAGAAAAAGAACAGTAAGATATATAATCCGGTATTCTTATAGATATTTTTATTTATGCAAAATAGTGCTCAATGTAAATTTACAGAGCATTAATATTATAAATTAATTGATTTAAAATATGTTTTTCCCGCTACACAGTTCTAACCATGTTTCAAAAATGGAAGCTAAAAGCCACGAATTTAATTTTACAATTAAATTAAAGACATTAATTCCATTTCATCCTCAAACGAATTTTGGAGTAACTTTTAAAATTACTGGGATTTAAAGACACAGCTAAAATCCCGTTTCCATGGTTACAGATAAATCTCTTTCAATCATTGTATAAAATAATTTTACTTACTATGGGTAATTTCAAATACATTTCCTTCTGTTATAAAGTAATATAGTGTATTAAAAATAACAATGAAAATATTTTAAAGTTGTAGTTAAAATTGTAGTTAAATAAGGTGAATTCTAGCCTAGACTTCTTTTGCTTAGTACTACACACGCTTGGAGGAATCCAATAAAACACCTATAGTAAAATAGAGTTGGTATGAAATGCCGGAGGATGTAAACTTATGAATGACCCATGTCCTTTGTACTTACATGGGAAACAATATGCTGCTGGGTTTGTGTATATAAAAAATAAAAGTTTACTAAATTACTAAATTAAGTAACTATTTTTGCCGTCATTGTCATAAATTTTACTTTAAAAAAAAGTACCCTAATATACATACTTATACTTGTTGTAAAAATAATCCTACATAATAAAAGGGATTCTAATACATTTAACTGTTCATAAAAAAAATATAGTATAATAAAATTTAAAAATGAGAATATTTCAAATCGTAGTTAAATAAAAACTAAAAAGTATCCTAATCTGAACACCCACGAAAATCTTTAAATTTAAAAATAGGAAAAAAAATGCCGTAAGAATTTTTTTGCCGTTAACAATAAATTTCAAAAAAAAAAAATCCAGACGACATGCATTCAACGGATGTTAGTTCTCATTGAAAAATACATCCTTACCCCTTACCAAAAAGTTACTCCAAAATTCGCTTGAGGATGAAATGGAACTATTGTCTTTAATTTAATTGCAAAATTAAATTCGTGGCTTTTAGCTTCCATTTTTGAAACATGGTTAGAACTGTGTAGCGGAAAAAACATATATTAAATCAATTAATTTATAATATATATATATATATATATATATATATATATATATATATATATATAAAAAAAATATTAAACACTAATATTCCATGGTCATAATTTATTCCATTGGAATCGTAAATACGATCCAATTCATTAGACCTACAAATTCAAAAAGAAAACAGAAAAAAACAACTCCGGAAATAAAAACAGAATTTAGAGAGAGTGTAAGTATATTCTAACATTAGATTGTCTATGGTGTGTGTATGTCACCACGAAATGTATCTTTATGCAGTAGACATCCGACAACATTCATTTCTCTTACTTAAACCCCTTCCACCCATCTCTCCTAAAATTCTCTCTGTTAAGATTTAATCTCCCTCCTCCTCATACTTATACATACATATTTTGCATATGTATGTATATTTTACACTAATATTATTATCTATATATATATATATATATATATATATATATATATATATATATATATATATATATAGAGAGAGAGAGAGAGAGAGAGAGAGAGAGGTGTACAGACGGTAATACCGAAATCTAGTAAGATGATATATTGGCTGTGCAAGGACCTTGGTTTCTTGATGTTTACTGTAAGGCCAAAACAATGTTAAACGATGGCTTTGGCCTTACAATAAACATCAAGAAAACCAAGGTTTTTGCACAGTCAGCTCAATATATCATCTTAGTAGGGCTACGTGTTGAGTCTAAGGCCTTGTAAGAAGATGAATGGTGACATAAACGTCGCGATTACTAGTGATCACTCCATTAAATCTAATCACCATTAGACTTCCTAATCACCATTAGACTTATCCAACTCTTTCCGAATCATCATCTAAGATTGACACCCAAATATACTGAAATCTTCGTATTGGAGATTACAGAGAGAATGCCAAGCAGTACAGCATACCGTTTCCAAATTTCTGGCGGTGTGAATTGCGTTATGATGTTCTTTGTCTCACAGAAGGTGCCCAACTGATGCTAATATACGGTGAATTCGACAAAATAAAAAAAAAACATACGCAAAATTATAAATATAAAATGGGGACAATTTGCGTGCGTATATATTATATATATATATATATATATATATATATATATATATTCATCCTATATATATACAAGGTTCATCCTTAATAATGGCTAATAGAATAGCCGAAAGGTTTCGGATAAATAGAACATTCGTACAGTTTTTACACACTTTGTGTCCAGAAAAGAAAACACTTATATGAACGCAAGAAAATTGAATAAAAAAGCTTACACTCAGTACCTCAGTACCTTGCCAGTCCTCTTTAATCAGACTTCCAGAAAAGAGGGATTGCTGCCCAAATACACAATTATATATATATATATATATATATATATATATATATATATATATATATATAATAATTTTTATCATATAGACAAAACCGTTTACTCACTACAGAGATGCAACTTCGTTTCGGTGCATTTCAATTGCACCTCGACTGGTGAGAACCAATTCGTTCTCATTGCATCGGATATATATATATATATATATATATGTGTATATATATATATAATGTAAATCTATTTAAACTCGGTGGGTGTAAAAATCTGGATAGCACAATTTTCAAACAAAGAAGAATTCGAGAAAAAAATTAGAAAAAATGAAAGAAACAAAAACTTCCGAACAGGGCGAAAAAAATCATCATGTACCTTAATTTTCTGGTACAAAGTAAAAAAAAAAAAATCAGCGTGTAATGTTAAAACGAAGGGTGCTCTTTACGCTAAGTAGAACAAAAAGTAAAATAAATAAATTCTAATGAGCGAGGTAATACCTACCTATTTTTTACCACATGGGATCATCGTGGTGAACTGATGATCCCATGTGGTGAAACCTAGATTGGTAGTACCTCGCTCATGAGGATTTTTTTTATATTAATGTTTCATGAAGTCCTAATAATAATAATAATTTATATATATATATATATATATATATATATATATATATATATATATATATATATATATATATATATACCTAATATATATATATATATATATATATATATAAATAAATAAAATATTTATATTTATATATATGCTAATAAGTTCTAAAAATATATATGTGTGTGTGTATATTATTAGAACATTAGGATATATATATATATATATATATATATATATATATATATATATATATATATATATTAGGACTTCATTTAACATAAACTTAGTCTGATGAATTTCTAAATAACGTAACGCATCACATGAAAACATTTTCCAATTGTTTTTGATGCATAAAAAAATATTTATTGTTATCCCGTGTGTGTGTGTGTGTGTGTGTGTGTGTGTGTGTGTGTGTGTGTGTGTGTGTGTGTGTGTGTGTAAACATTATATTTACTGGGTAGATGTGTTTGAGTAGATTTATAAGTGCTGGGTAGATGTGTTTGAGTATTTATAAGTGCTGGACACTAATCTCAACTGAAGTCAGTTCCAGAACAATGAACGAGAGATACAGCATTGAAAAATAACGTTACTGGATGACATTAATTTTAAAACGATTTGCAAGTTATTTAAGTCTACTTAGTATCTATGTCTAATCCAATTATTTTCAGTTTTACAATTACGATACTGAGACGTTATTTATGTCCTGGGTAAAGTAGCAATTTATTCTTTGTTATTGTCATTCAGAGGGTAATAAGTCATAAAACATATAATTAAACATTTCAGGGGTAAATCAGATGTGAATTTCAAAACTATATTCGCCACGGGTAGCCGAGAACTCTTACCCCGCCACTGAAAAATCGTTTTGCGTCTTTGTTTGTTTGACGGCTTATGAAACTCTCGATCCGGTCAAAAAGAGAACAAAACTCCTTGATGACTCTCTTTCTATTCTAACGCAGAATACAGAGAAGAAAGGGAGAAGGTCAAACAAGGAATGAGATTCCCTAATTTTGAAGATTATTGATCGAACAAGAGAAAAAGATTAAGTAATTATCAAATTGCAGGACAACTTTCAACAACCCAGATTACAACAACCCCTGAATGCTCAAAATCTCTTATACGAACGAATGTCCGTCAAAATACTTCCTGATCGCCTTATATATGACTAACATGGTCAAATTCACATCAGCAGAAGGTGTACTTAATTAGATATTTGATTCGGAGAGGCGTACCTATTAGGGGTGGTGGTAGTGACGTGCAGTATATTCATTGAAAACTTTGACCTTCAATCACCCTAATCATGCCCATCATTTGTTACGTCAAGTTGCTGAATATATGTTAGATTATTGGATTGAAAAACAACTCTGAAGTTGGATGAACTTAGTCAAAAGAAGAACTCTAATGAATATAGGCTTAAATTTGATTATAGACTGGCATAACGCAAAAACGTGTTTTTGTTTAGGGCTAATATTTTAGTTTATTTTAATCCTAGCCTTATCTTATTTACTTAATTATTCATTTTAGTTTTATTTCAATATATATAATTTCTGGTTTTTACTTATTTATATATGATTTTATTGTAGATTTTCTTAGGATTGGTGTAGGCAGTCTTCCCCAGTTCTCCTACATCATCTAGAAAATGTTAATTGCTGGACTCTATGCGAATGCCTCTAAAATTGATTTAGCTTCAACCAGCAAGTCTCAAATTGTCTCAGATGCATAAATACATACCTAGGTATGTAAAAGATTCGACAGATTTTATTGATTCAAGCGAGATAAATTCTACTGAAAAGGATGTGAAAATTCTCATAGCTAAAGCCTCGGTGGCTTTGAATAAAATGGTTGTAATCTGGAAATCTGACAACATCAAATGAAGCGTCTTTCGCGCTGCTGTGGAGTTGCTTTTAATGTATGGTGCCACTGATTGGACATTAGCTAAAAACTTTGAGTCTAAGTTTAATGAAACATAAACCTGGATGCTGAGAGCAATACTTAGCATCTCTTGGAGACAATATCTAACTAAATCACTGCTCTATGGACATATCCATGATATTTCTACAATCGTGTGAATGCAGAATGCTATTTGCTGGGGAGCAAAACATGAACTTACGAGTGATCTACTGCATTGGACACCTGGCGGGTTTGTCACACAGCAACTATCTACGTATACCAACAATGTAATGACACATGATGCCACCCGAATGATCTTCAGGGCATGATGCAGGGCCCTGATGGTTGGCTTTATAGACTCATGAATGTTCGAACTATCTCGACCGAATAAAGAATAAAGTTTAGAATTTGAAATAAAGTTTATTCGCTTTAGAATATATATTATTACTTACTTAGTACTTGGATTCGCCTATATATAAAATCTAAAGAAGGAGTAGCAGATTAGCTGATGTTCACATAATGTAAGAAATTGAAAATCACCATGCACTGCTGATTTCTGCATCCACACTGCTTATATGCAAAAACGATATTTCCCAGATATTGAACACTCTCTCCCCATACATATAGCACCTGTCAAACTAATTATAGATAGATAGATAGATAGATAGATAGATAGATAGATAATGTAATCGTACATTTGGTTATATCAGACTGGCGAAGAGAATTCGATAATTCTGGGGAATTCCCTTCTTGCCCACTTTCATATTATTATTTTTCACTAAACCTATCCAGTGAGTGAGGCTTATCCACCCCCTCCTGATAATCTAACTCAACTTTCAGCCAGGGAAATCAACTCCAAATTTTACGAAAAATGAAATTTTCGCTTTACAGCTTGCATTTCCAGCTGCGTAGAACACATGTCAATCATCATTGCCCACCTAAGTATGGGTCACTTTTCCATTGTTCAAACTGCTCGACATACAATTCAAGTCGTTTATGTGTGAATTAAATCCTCAGTTTTTCACACGAGTTTTTGATATTAACTCTTCTCGTTTCAATGTCTTTCTGCATATAAAACTTTCTTGTGCTTTAACAAAACTTTCTTCCGTTTTTCAGAGGCAACGACAAATAGTATCACAAATAGATAAATGAATACTATTTTATACCTGTTTCACTGAAGACGATTAAAAAGGCACTGTGATTAAGTCTTTTATTTTATTTTTATTTTTTTATTTATTTTTGCATTCGTACAAGTGATTTTGGGTATAGAGTCTGTAAGAACTGCCCAAATGATTTGTGGATCCGAGGTCTTTCATTTAATCTATTAGCCATTAACAAAGTTGATTTTTGTTTGTATAAATATGCGTATTTTGTTTACTATAGCAATATGATTTTTGTAATTTACGAAAACAGTTACAACGTTTGATATTGATATTATTGAGAGTTGGATTCTTCTATTTTTTTAAATTGTTAACGCTTACATTATTTTTAATCGTTTTCTACATTTGAGGGTTCACTCGCATCATAGCAGCAGAAGTTAGCCTCGTTTTCACGGAGATAAAAGCATACTTGACAGGAAATAAAACAAGAATAACATGATAAATTGTTTGTTAATTTCATACAATTATTGATTTTGCTATTTTTGTGTTTATTTTTGGGGTTAAAATTGTTTTATGGTACATGTGATAACAAGATGTCACGCCATATTATTACAAATCACATTACAGTCAGACACGTGTTGCTCGTACCAAGGTTCGTGGCGGAGAGATTGAATTTAACGTCTTTTGACGGGAAATCCGCATCTGCAAGATTGGAGTATTTTTATTATTTTTATATTTACATTATTCGGACTATTGACCTCATCTTTGTTGCCATATTTATCGCAACGTTTCGGCCCTTGTATACTCCGGCATTCTTCAAGTGGTTGGAATGTCGAACTGAACCCTTTATTTTGCTCACTGGGATAGACTGTTCTAGTTCCCCGTGCCATGTCTAATGGGTGTCAGTTATCAGTTATCTGTTAATTCCCTTCTCCAAGTTCTCCACTGCCTTAACCAGGTATTGAACTCACACTCTTTAGGTCCTGTCACGGGATCTAACTAACGCCTTTATCCACTGTGCCATGTGTCCTCCATTTATTTTAAACAAGTTTTAAATGTTATTGTTTTATCTAACTTTATTTATAATTTTTAATTATTTTATTTATAATTTTTAATTATTTTATTTTTATTTATTTATAATAATAATAATATTCCTGCATCACATGCCCACAAAATTAGTGGAGCTAATCGGTAGTGATGAATGTTTATTTAAAATAGTCATTGTTTTTTGTTTTGTTTTTTTGTTGTTTTTTATGAACTCTCCTATCGACACGTGTAGTTGGGGGGCGGTTATGTTTGTATTCGTTAAGGCGGTTGCTTAGAAAAGTGATTAGCAGTTTATTTCGGTTGTTCAGGTTGTGATTTTATTGAATGTTTCCTATTGTGGTTTTGTGATAATGACACAGGTTTTAATCTCTCAGTAGACACTGTGATTTTATTTTCCTACGGAATTCTCTATTATAAAGTATTTTTCATGTCTGGTAATAATCCTGTAAGGTCCAGAGCAAGAAGCTTCAAGACGTTTCCTGGCTCTGTTCTTAGCCAAACATGGGTTGAAGTGTATATGTTTTGTGGGATGAAAAATTGCTTAGCTGAGTGTAACCGTCCTTCAGAAAGGAGTGATAGGTTCAGCTAAGTCATCTCTTCAGAAAATTGTTGACTGTTTTCTTTGGTAACAGTGGAACTGTTATGTTCTATTAGTAGTTTTATGAGTAATAGTTCCAGTGACAACGATAGCAGGTGAAATATATCGAAGATATGTTTGCGAAGAAGTTTTGGAATGAATAGTCTTGGTGTGGGATATCCGTATTTCCGGCAGGAACTGTATTTGTTGCATGGTGGGAGTATGTTTATTATTTTTATATTTTATTTCATTTAAAAGTTTAAATATTATTGTTTTATTTTATTGTATTTATAATTTTCATTATTATTCTTTTATATTTTATTTTTATTTATTTATAATAATAATAATATCCCTACACATTTACATGAGTATATTATATTGGTGTTATCTACAAGTATGTTGCGTATCGAAGTTGGTAGGTTTCTGTCCGCATTTAAATAGGTTCCAATGGTCCTGTAATCCCAAAGATGTAAAGTAAGTCTTTTTAATAATTTTTAATATTTTTATATATATATATATATATATATATATATATATATATATATATAAATTTGTAAATGTAAATTTTCTTTTCATTTCATTTTTGTTTGGAAGTAAAGTCTGATGATCCGCAGTCCTTTAAAAGTGAAATAATTTATTACATGGAACTTTAAAGTGGTCTGTTTTTATTTAAATTATATATATATATATATATATATATATATATATATATATATATATATATATATATATATATTTTCAAACCTGACAAGGCATATAAAAAGTAACATTGAAAGTGATGATGTTCAAAGTCAACTTCCACCACCTGTAGATGATTTGACATGACATATATATATATAACAAGAAATGCAGATCGATGACTGGTTTTTTGAGCCACTGTCGTTCACACAACAAATGAATGCAGTGTTATGGGGAGGGGAGTTTAACTGATAAACTGGACATCTCAGTGATGGGATGGTCATACTCGCTTTGTGAGTCGACAGCGACTATATGTATACATACATATAGATATGTTTATATATATATATATATATATATATATATATATATAAAAGTTTGTCAGCCAAGTGAGTGGGCGTTCATCTTTCAGAGACAGGCTTAAGCAGACATCAATGAAGCCATACTGACAGGCCATTTAACAGCCTTAATGCATCTTTGACAACATTCGTCTGACATACTAGGAGTACAGAAAAGTCTGCAAAAGTCAATCTAACTTAACAAATGGCCAGAAGGCGCACCAGGACGAGGAAAATAAAGAAAGGATGCAACCGGAAAATCTTTTGCTATATCGGTATAAAAAAATATGTAAATCACTAGCTAGTTTCATAGGCCATCTTTGGTTTTATGACCGACAATAAAAAAAATTACGTTAAAAAGTCAGTGATTGATATATTCGTTTAACGGATAGACAGCTATGGCAGAAAATTAGAAGAAGAATGAGTTTAAAAAAATGAAATTACTCAGAGGAAGTGTTGTATGGGGAAAACAACTTATATTTATTCATAACGTGGTACGTTTTTCAAATACAAGTAAATTGGAAATTGCAAGGCCTGTGATAGTCCGACATAGAGAATTGTTAGAAATTCGTGCGTAAACACCGGCTTTCGCTTAATTTCTGAATACTTACAATTTGAATCACCCTTATCCTATAAATAATTAAAAAGGTGCTGACAGCGAAAAAAATGTATAAAACTCTTAATTCATGCAGAAAAAAAAAGAATTATTTACTTTTTTGAATAAGAAGTTGGAATAAGAAAAGTTTTTTGATAGAAATGTGGTCCCTTTTCGGATAGACTATCTTCGTAAAGAAATAAAATAAACAATATCATCCGATAGGGGATTGGTCAGAGGTAAAATATTGTCATATAGGAGTAGATAGAATCGCCTATCATCCGGTTCACACGCCTCCCAGGACTTTTTAGCAGGAGTAAATGTTTAACATTTATTTCCTGGTTTGGATTGGCTTTCCGGTTCCTTTTAAAATCTATTTTAACTCTACACTTCTAACGTCTCCTCCTAAACTCTAAAATTTTATTTAGTATTTATTTTCCTTAATAATAGTAGATAGGTTCGCCTATCGTCCAATTCACACTCCTCCCCGGTCTTCTGAACAGGAGTGTATCCCTTGTTTCCTGTTTAGTACTAGATTTCCAGTTCCTTCTAAAAAAATTTTCATTCGCTTGCACCATCGGTTGCCCCTTGAGTCTTACTCGCATTTTCAATTCACAAAAGTTTGTTAAAACTTAAAACAAAAATCAATCACTCATGCTGAAACTAAAGAATGTAGCTCGACAGAATATTTTCCATGGAAATAACGATCGAGTAGTGTGCGGTTTGCGATATGTCGCATGTGGGAAAAGGGGTTGTAGGGTGAAAAGTAATACAACCCCAAGGCAGATTAAACGCTTTAGAACTCTGTCGAGGTTAAACAGAGAGAAGTAGGAAGCTACTGCCCAGATATAGCAGCAATATTTTATTTGTGGTTTGAACCGACTTTTGTTAAGATATAGCATGTCGGATACTTTCTGAAGCGGTATAAGATGTTGGATATATATGAGTTCCATTTGAGGTCGGGAGAGAAGACGTTCCAAATAAGGAGCTACTTTAAGACTGTAATCATTCATCGTGAAAGGTGATAATTCAGGATCAGCTTGGTGAGGATGAAAAGTTAACAGTTTGGTTTTTGTGGTAATGAATTACAATCTATTCCGTTATATATCCTTCTAAAAATAAAGGAACCAATTCTTGATTTTTTTATACAGTAAGGATTTATTTAAGAATTCATACTACACCTGCTATTTTCTGTTTAGGCCCACTTGCCGATGTTATTTTTTTTTAAAATTTGTCTCGAATTCACTCTGACTAAATGAAGCAATCGTATATAAGTACAAGCGATTATTTCAAGAGAATTAAAACCATTTACTCTTATTTACACTATTTACATTTGGACTATTATCCTCATCACTCTCGTTGTTATCACGAGGTTTCTGCCGTTGTGCTCTCCTGTCTTCATCTCGTGTATTCCTTATTTTTAGTACTGTCGAGTCAAGCATAACAAACAACAGCCACACCACCACCATCAGCAAGCTAAGGTTTAAGACTCCACATTCTACACAAAGAATAGCCTAGTGGATTAAAACGTTGGTTCTTGAATTTGGTGATATAGTAAGTGTGAGTGTAATACCTGCATCGGGCAGTGTACATTGATTTGGTGGAAACATGGCGTGGAATAACTGATCAGTATTCAAAATAAGAACTAGATGAAATATCCCTAGACATGAACAGTATAAGAAGAGTCTAACCCCGTAGATTAAATAATGGCTTCAGTTCGGAATTCTCTATAGGTTACCCGGATCGATATACACATGATGAAGGCCGAAGGGCACAACGGCCGAAACGTTGGGATAACCAGAGCAAAGATAAGGACAATAGTCCGAATATAAATAGTGTAAACAATGATAATTACCCATCCCAGAAATTCAGACAGAAATGTCAATCCCAGAAATTCAGACTCAGTGCCATCCCGAAAAGCCAGGTGCATCCATGGTTTGACCTGAGAGATAGCCTTCCAGCCGCCGGGTGCAGATCTGCAATACACTTCGTAGACGACTCAGCTGTGACTAGAATATGAACATGTAGAGGAAAAAACCTGACAGGCTACCTAGTGTATATATATATATATATATATATATATATATATATATATATATATATATAAAATATATAAAATGGATAAATTAATTTTGTGATTTAAAATATTTTTTTCATCCTCAAAAATTCTGAGGATGAAATGGAACTAATGTTTCAAAAATGGAATTAAATTCGTGGAATTTAATTTTGTGATTAAATTTTTAATCAATTAATTTATTAGTTCCATTTCATCCTCAAAATTCGCTATAAGGATGAAATATGGAACTTTCTTTATATATATATATATATATTATAATATATATAAATATAAATATATATATACATCCAGAGGATTTTACAAAATTTCTGTCCATTTTTAAACCACACAAACATGGTTAGAACTGAAGTAGCGAAAAAAACATATTTTAAATCAATTAATTTATAATATTAATGCTCTGTAAATTTACATTGAGCACTATTTTGTAAAAATAAAAATATCTATAAGAACACACCGTATTATATATGTTGCTGTTCTTTCTTTATATATATATATATATATATATATATATATATATATATATATATACATCCAGAGAGAAGGGACAATTTATCCATCCCACCATACGTATAAGAATATATATATATCCCTGTCCCGAGGACAGAGCTCTAAAGTTTCACACACTCAGAATGGTAGATATTGGTTGATGAAGTCAGATTGACGTATGAAAATAAGGTAACGTTTCTGTTGTCTTTCATTTTTTACTATTTCTTCGCTAATCGTCGTGCATATTTGGATATTACTATGAACTGATTGCGAAAATGCTGCAATTATATGGAAGTTTCACATTCGGCAAGCACTTTCTACATTGAGGAATACCACAGCATTTCTAATTTTTCGTTGTCGCAAAATCCTACAAGAACAATCGTATCCAAAGTCATTATAATGGTCTCTGCTACTTGGATTTACGACCACCAAAATAAAAAAGCCCTCATTTTGCAAGTCCTTTTATTATTCTTTTCTTAATTTGTGTAAATGTATTGAAAAATATGATGGTAAAGGAGCAACAAAATACGTGACGTTGTGGAGAGCCATGATCGCCTAAAGAATTTAACACTGACAGGGCCTATTGAAGACAAGAGAAGCAGAGAGAAACAATGATCACCCTACTTAACGAATGCGTGTGTGTGTAGTGTAGAAAATAGACAAAGGATCAACATTTATTTAGAGCAAGAAGGCCGTGGAGAGGCATGATCGCCTAGAAAATTTTACACTCACCTGACCTATTGAAGACATTAGAAGCAGAGTAAGCTGCTTAACAAATGCGTGTGAATGGATTGCAGAACGTAGACAAAGGTGCATTGTAAAATATCAAAATTTGTTTAGAGCAATAAGGCTGTGGAGGGCCATGATCGCTGATGTCTTGAAGAAGAAGAACAGTTAGACTTAGTTGACAAAATTATATAAGTTTTAAGGATTTTAAATTTTCAGCCTAGTGCTCTGAATTGACACTGACTAATGTTGATATATTTAACTTAAAGAAAATATAGCATATGACCCTGTTATCATTTTTACCTCAAAGCAAACGTTTCAACCAAGAAAGACGAAAAACCAAGCTGTAAACGAGCTATGAACACCTACATCCTGAGGAGCCAGGACACATCAAAATTACTAAAACTACAATCAAATGTCGATGAATATCAACTCCTTCTTTACTTCTTCGTTGTCGCTAAACACTTCATACGCTTTAAAGATCCTTGATAAAATTCAAAGAATCATTATTACTCCTGACCCGGCGTTTCGGCTTCAGTCACTTTCTCAGCGCCGTAAAGTTGCCTCCCTTTCTATAAATATTTTCGTGGCATCTAGACTTTTTGAATTTAAGTGTGGTACAAGACTGGTGACGAGCTTTCATCAATTTACAATCGAGTTGGTCAGATATAACTGTAAGTTCTATGCTAATAATTTCTTTTCTCGCAATTCTCGCTTGTAGATTTCCCTTTCGCCCACATGCTTTCCAGCCAATTTTAATCTTCAAAAATTAAAACGCAATGTCAATCGCTATCTACAGTTGTCCTGATTACTCTTCTTTTGTTCTCGCTCCTTAGTAATGTTCCTGCTTTCTAATTTTCGCACACCCAGTAACCCCTTGTGTCTTAGAGGCTTTACTGCTCTCGATAAAAAAAAATAGTTTCCAATCATCGGCTCTGTAACTCGTAGCTCAACAGCCTTGCAATTACAAACACCTCCACTTGAATTGAACCTTTGTTTTTTTTATTTTGGTGGTGCTTACCGACAACATTAAATTCCTTTAACCATTAGCCATTTTAGAAGCGATTTTAGAAGAGAAATGTCATTATTTACATTATTCGGACTATTGTCCTCTGAGATGAGGTATTATGTACATTATTTAGACTATTGTCCTCATCTTTGTCGCCATATTTATCACAACGTTTCGGCCGTCGTACGCTCCGGCCTTCTTCAGGTGGTTGGAATGTCGAACTGAACCCTTTATTTCGCTCACGGGGTTAGACTATTCTAGTTCCTTGACGACACTTCTCAGATATCTCTCCCGAGTAAGACCCCCCATAGAGGAGAACATGACTAAAGACTGTGTGTACTGTATCCCATGCAGCTATGGAAAGGAATATAAAGGAGAGACAGGCCGCCCCCTCAAGGTAATGCTTCAAGAACACCAGAAAGCTGTAACACGAGGGCAAGTAGAAAAATCAGGCGTGGCTGACCACATATGGAGAGAGAAGGGAGATCACTGCCCTCTGTGGGATCATGTTGAGATCATTGACAAGGATCATCATTGGAAAATTCGTAAACTTAAGGAATCAGTACATATGCTAGGCCACAAAAATCTCCTGAGCCGACCAAGCATAGAAATAAATACAATATGGGAACCAATAATAAGGAGTGCCAGAGAAAAGCAATGATAACAAGTTGCAATATGAGCTCTGGTAAAAACATGCAATGATAACAGCAAAATTGCAATATGAGCACTGGTAAAAATGGCTGCTGAAGACATTAGGTTTATAATACCCAGAAATTCATACCTCAAGGACACATGGTACAGTGGATAAAAGCGTTGATTAGATCCAGTGAGAGTAACCAAAGAGTGTGAGTTCAATACCCGGTTAAGGCAGTGGAGAACTTTCAGAGGGAAATTAACAGGAGATCACTGATAACTGACATCCATAACATATGACACGTGGAACTAGAACAGTCTACCCCAGTTAGCGAAATAAAGGGTTCAGTTCGACATTCCAACCACCTGAAGAAGGCCGGAGCGTACAACGGCCGAAACGTTGTGATAAATATGGCGACAAAGATGAGGACAATAGTCTGAATAATGTAAATAATGTACATAATACCTCATCTCAGAAACAGACTCAGAAATGTCATTGTTTTTAGATTTACTCAAGGTGAAATATAATGAATTCTTCTTTGACAAAATGCCCTTGCTTCAATGTGTCAGGAAAACCTTTTAGTGTGTGTTCACTTACTATCTCATTTTGTTTTAGCTTTTAATCGCTCTAATTCTTGGTGCTTCGAGTTCTGCTTGAAAATGGGATGTGCTGTATGAGCTATGGGGATCGTACACTGTGAGTTCTTGCCACATGACCAAATGTTCAGTCAGCGGGTCTGCAAAGATATCCTGTGGCGTTTGCTTCGCTCAGTGCAAGAGAAGAAACGGGTGTTATGGCAGAAAGAATCGTGACTGCTCCACCCTGACAATGCACCGGCTAACATCGCCGTACTGGAACAACCTCCCTATTCACCTGTTCTTGCTCCGGGTGACGTTTTTCTTTTCCCCATATTCAAGTGGGGGGGGGCATTTTGAAAGCAGAGAGAGCATCAAGAGGGCCGTAACGACGGAGCTGAGGGGGAATCCAAGTAGAGAAGTTCAGAGAAGCGTGGCAGAGAAGGATGGAAATATGCATTAAACATTAATAGAATATTACTTATAAGAGCAACCGGCAAATGTCTATTCTTCGGCCATATCTTTTAAACTATTTTTTTAAATAACAAGAAAAGACGGTATATTACACGATCAAAGTATTCTGATTTGCTACAAATGAATTTTTAGAAGTGAATGAATTAGTTATACTGTTGTTCACCGAATACAAGTCCCAAGAACCACTCAAGGTAGAGGGTTACTGAATGAGATTGCTGTAAGGACGCAAAAGGATTAATAAGGATATATTGTTAAGATATCTAGGATAGATAACTGTTGTCACAAGTGTTTACGATCGTAGTGATCGAAGAAGCAAACTCTCTGCAGTCTATTCTACAAATTTCTTAGAAAGAAGTTTCCTCGTCTTGATTCTAGCTGTGAAGATGAAAAGAATAGTAATGTAAATACTGCAAATAATAATTCCTTCTCTCAGAAATTCAAACAGAAGTTCTTTGATGATCACCCAAATCGGTAAACATCTGAAGGTCAGAGGGCACAGTAACCGAAACTTTGGGATAATAACAACAAAGATGAGGACAATAGTCCTAAATGGTGCAAATAATAATAACTCAGAATCCCAGAAATTCGGACAGAAATCTCAATAGTTTTTACCTTTTAATCGTTCTAATTCCCATTCATATTTGATATTGCATTTCTACACAACAGATGTAATGGTTTGTATTTCATTAAAATAATATTACTTTCACTGTCCCGACTACATGAATTTAAGCTTACTACTAGACTGGCATTTAGGTCCCACCCTTTTACTGTTGAAATAGCTAAATGAAACCACCACGTCTACCGCAACAGTCTTTTTACTCGCACTTCCCGCCTGTGGAAATCCCTTCTGTTTACTTGCTTCCCTGATAACTATAATCTTAAAAAATTCAAATACAACGTAAATCGCCATATTTTGTCTTTTTGAGTTTACTTCATCTTTTGTCTTTTCCTCAATCGTCCCTACTTTCAGTCTTTTCTCTCACTTTCACCCCCCTTAACCGCCATCAACGAATGCTCTTTACTCGGACATATCTTTCAAATTGTTTTAAATTAATGAAATTAATTAAAGGTTAATATTAAATATTAACCTTTGAACTAGGGTCATGTTCTTAAAAAGCTTTGCCAGGTCTAGACTCTCATACGATAGCCTGCATGGTGTCCATGTCGTTTAGGAATGCCGAACTTTCAGCTGTATACAACCGATGATGATTGGATTACTGATTCAAATGAGCTACAAATAAATGAACCCTGCAGGTCTCAAAGAAGACTCCTCTCATCAGGTTTGGTAGATTGATGCTACAGAATCACGAACCAAGAAATTTACCAAATAACAAAAAGTACATCGTTTGAATTTCATCAGTAACAAAAACTACAAGAGAATCACATGGAACTCAAAGTGAAAATAATTAAAATGGAAGGCACGGTGGACTGACCCGTGTTCGAATTCCAATCGGATCCATTATATTCACTTTCCCTTGGAAAAGAAATGAATTCTGCTCCCGCCGCTATGGATAAATAGCAGGACAGACTGGGTTCTATAGCCTTGGATGGAAACCGGTCTAGGAGAAGGTAACTCTAAATTCAAACCCTTCCTAGACAGGGTTGGGCTCCGTCAGGCTATTTTGCCCAAGAAACACTACATATACTGCGTGGTATATGTCGCGCCCTTACGACCCTGATGGGTTACAGGATTTTCACACTACCCTAAAGAAAACTTTAGGAGGGAAACCTCGTGTAATTCTAGAAAGAGCGATAACAGTGGACTTGAGAAACCTATTTTCTTGAAAATTAAGGGAAAGATTTTATAAATTTCCGCCGACAATAACTCTAACTGTTCAGTCAACGGATTCCAAATGTTTCCTAATAAGGAAACAACCAATTACCATTGTGATTCAATTTTTTTAAATTTAATGACTAAGAAAATTGAATTAAATTTTATCAAATCAGTTTCATTGATTTGATAATAAAAAAAACGAAAATGATTATTTCTTTGAAATTAATTTTTTTTTTCGAGGTAGAGATGTGCAAAGATCTTTCCAAAAGAGATGTGCATTTTTTTTTTCAGAAATTAATAAGACCTGAGAGTGGATGTGTCAAATAATAATTCTGTACGAATCATAAGCAAGTTGTAAACTGGTTAGGACATCCGCTTTTCCATCATTAGACCAGTGTTCGGATATCACCACAGTTGATTTGTCAAGAAGGTAACTTCTTTCTGTTAACGAAATGGGGAGGCAAAATCACCGTGCGGCACCTTTGGACAACGTATGCGTTTAACTATACGTCGGGCTGACCCAAGCTTTGTGGGTAAACGTAAGGAGTCGTCGCTGATTATTTTAGCACGATGTCACAAGTTATCGAAACCGAAGGTTTTAGCACACTAGCTTTGTTCAGATCCCGCCAGATAATACGATCTCTCCCTGAAAACTGTAAAGTCCGTTCAGCATAGTTGCAAGATAAACCACAGGTGGACTCTGTGGCTGTTGAACAAACACAAATATGCCTGAGCAGAAGTCTGCAACAGGAATTGGCTAACCATCCTACTAAACAGGGATACGGTCAGCCATTGGACTATTTGAATCAATTACATCAATTTTATTTTTTTTAATTTTATACACTCCAACCATTCTGTATTTTTTCCTGGGCACCATAGCTATCCACGCCTATCCACCCCATTTTTTGGACACCAAAAGTGGACCACAGGGAAAGAAAAAGGTTGAGAAACACTGAACTAAAGTACATATTATTAAGTTATCGAATAACAGTGGAAAACTAATCCTTAGGTATTGAATTCACACTTACTATATCACCAAATTCAAGAACCAACGTTTTAATCCACTAGGCTATAAGCCCACTCTACCTAAGGATTAGTTTTCCACTGTTATTCGATAACTTAATAATATGTACTTTAGTTCAGTGTTTCTCAACCTTTTTCTTTCCCTGTGGTCCACTTTTGGTGTCCAAAAAATTTCAGGCCCACATAAGCACAGATAAAATCTATGTAAAGAGAAAATACATTTTATTTACAAAATCAAGATGTAGTAGAAAATATATATCTTGATTAATAACAAAACTGCTTCTGGTGTTTCCAGGTCTTTTAAAATATTTCTTAGTCCAAAGGGTCCCAATGTTAAGAAACATTGTTGTGTTGATAGTTTACTCTTTCATTGTCAAGGTCATCTTTTTCCTCGGCGAGAATTCTTAACTTTTAGTGTTAAAAATATTGCAAACAAACTCTAAGTTTCTGAATGATTGATTCTTATTCAATAATTTTTACTTTGGTATGATAGAAATTTCGGATTGGAAACCGGGACTAAATCATTTTTATTTACTTGAACCTGATTCATTTTTTCATTGACTTAGAAAGGATCTCACTGATTCGGATTTGAAATCCCAGTTAAATCATTTTATTCACTTGAACATGATAGTACCGATTCGGATTTTGAACCGGGATTCATTTCGTTTTTTTATTGACTTGGACAATATATCACTGATCCTGATTTGAAACCCGGGTTAAATTATTTTATTTACTTGAGCATGAATGCGTCGATTCGGATTTGCTGACTGAATCTCGATTCGACTTGCAACACGGCTTCTTATTTTTTTTTTAATCGTCATCCACTAGGAAAAAATCAATCAAGTCAGTCTCGTTGAACTTGTTATCTTGGAGAAAAATCAAATTGAACTAAGGCCTTCTCATTTCTCGGTCGAGCTCTTTTCATAAAGTAACGACTTAACGATTGTAGCCTCCTCTTTACTCGATTGAACTTGCTCGAAGTCAACCATTTTTATTCTCGTTCGTTTTGACTATTGACTTGTGGTTGGCAGGCCGGTCAACTTTTTTTTTTCAAATTATTAATGCTTGACTCATTGTATGTTCTCCTCACTTGTAAGTGGCGTCTTATGTTCACGATTAAGTGAGAGCCAATCTCTTTAATACTTCATCATTATTTTAGTCTCCCACCTGTTTTTAGTAAACGTTCTATATCTGTCTATATTTCTGAGATGAGGTATTGTATTTATTTACACTATTTTCATTGTTCGAACTCTTGTCCTCATCTTTGTTGCCATATTCACTCCTTCAATATCTGTCTATATTTCTGAGATGAGGTATTGTAATTATTTACACTATTTACATTGTTCGGACAGTTGTCCTCATATTAATTGCCATATTCACCTTCAAAATCTTTCTATATTTCTGTGATGAGGTACTGTAACTATTTACACTATTTACACTTTTCGGACTATTGTCCTCATTTTATTGTCATATTCTTTCTACTTGATTTCTAGCTATTCACCTCTTTTTCCAATACTTTTGGGAAGGACTGGTATCTACTACCATCGACCCCACCCCGACCGGCCTAGCCTGATTGGGAGTCCCGGGCAGTTCTCTGTAGCCTTCGCTATCTTATGAACATTTAATTTTTTCTAACTATATTTACTTTATATTTTTTAATTCGGTCGAGCTAGCTCGGACATTCATGTGTCACGCCAACCATCACGGTCCTGCATCAAGGTCAGAAGGTCATTAATTATGCCATTCTGCGTTTTAACATAGCTGGTCAATGTAGATGGTTGCTGGACGACCAACTCATCCTGGTCCATGGTTAGGTGTCCACAACAGTAGTTCTTGTTTTGCTTGCCAACAGTGTCCTGCAAAGCGCATTCTGCGTTTGCATGTCAGGTATTGGTCAAGAGATCTGTGATTTAATTGGATGTTGAATTTAATTGGATGTTGCGAATTTTCACATCTTTTTCAGTAGAATTTATCTCGCTTCCTAGATATGTAAAAGATTCGAGATAATATACTGATTCACCTGAGACAGTTCATATTGAGTCTAACTGGTTGAAGCCTATGAATCCAGTTTTATAGTCATTGACATCGAGTCCAACATGACTGACCACATTTTCTAGATGATGTGGGAGAACTGTAGTATTGGTAATCGTGTCTGCCGGGATATCTAGGTCATCTGCATAGTCAATATCTGTTAACTTTTTGCAGAATATAGACTTGAGAGTCTTGATGATAAAGTAAAACCTAGATGTTTCTCGAGGGAATTTCTCCGTCCATAGTCAAGCGTGATAAAAGAGAAAAACTGCAAGGGTTGGTAATTCTATTATAAATAAGGGCCCTTGCTTTGATGTCGAAGAATTTAGTGTGACGGTCTGAACATCTAACCAAAGATTTGGTATGTTATGACACTTACTGTCTCGGGAATCGAAGGCTTTAGAGAAATCCACAAAAAGTAAGGCCGCCTGCAAATTCTTTGCTCTGACGCCCTCAATAATCTGCCGAAGAGAGAGGATTTGTCCAACAGTTGATCTATTTTTTCGAAAGCCATTTTGATTTTTTTTGAGCACCTTCTGTACTTCAGGTTGTATTCTGTTGAAAAGTTGAAAGTTTTTGCTGCAATCGAGGTAAATGTGATTCCTTTATATATATATATATATATATATATATATATATTGCCTATCCTAGATCTCCTTTCTTTGAGAAAGTAATTATGCAACCTTCTGTCCATCTTTCTGCGACAACTCCATTTGACGTGGGGTTACAGAGTTGAAGTAGAATATCGTTGAAATTCTGTCTTCCAAAACTACGGAGGAATGTTAACGAATCCCGCTGATTTCTTATTTTGGGGGATTTTTAAAGCCGTTTCAAGTTCTGCATCTGTAAAATTTCCAAGTTTATGGTCAAGAGGATGTTCAATGATTTCCTCGACCTTACTATCTAATATCTATTATCTCTTACTGCATAAGAGATTTTAAAGAATAACAAATTTTCACGGATTTTGACGCAATTCTGACTTTCGTCCAAATCTATGAGTTTTTTTGCTCGTAATAATTCTCCCAAGAACACTATATAACCTTCAATATTTCTTATCCATAAGGTTGTTCAACTTTTTACCATGAATAATCTCAAGTTAAATCAAAATTGCTGCAAAATATTTATTTAAGATGGGATGATCTATTACGATATGACTAATTTCTATTTAGATACATTGTATTTATTTTCACTTTTTCTAGTTGAATTGTCCATCTATATTGCACATAATTAGGCTGCAATAAAAATTTATATTTTATAAGAATACTACCTTATGAAAATACAGTGGGGAGTGGGCGTATTATAGATCCGGGCGGGAGCTGTATCATAGACCTGTTGCGTGCACGCGACCCCTGCTTTCGGGTAACGTCACAGAATCCTAATAACTACCATAACTTTTATGTTCCTTACTTTCTTCAGCGCCAGTTCAAGTCGAGATATTTCAATTTTCTTCAGAATTATTCTGTGGTTTGCCGGGACAATGAAATTCCCTATTTAGCAGGTTCTTTTTTTCCTTTCTGAAGACTGTAGATCCAGGCTTCTAGCCTGGTTTGAGTAACTTGTTTGAAAATCCATGAAGATTGTGTGCTTCATTATTGAGGACAGATTATGGTCTATGTATATATATCATAAGTTGGTTTTGTAGACAAAACGATGTCACTTGAACATTTTGCTTGAGGGGTTCACTATTTTCACATAGATGAGACCCTAACAGTTGCTACCATCCGGGTCACAGTGGACCTGGGAACAAAAGCAAACAAGAGGTGGTTCCATGCTTCTTAAAACCGCCAAACTCCTTGTCAGAGGTCTTACTGCTGGATGTAGTTTATCATTTTACCCAGGACTAACCAGGTGCTGTATGCAATTTTTAAACATAGAGCCGAAACCTTGTTAAACATTGTCAACCACGGTTTTTCTTTTTCTTTTCGAAAATCGCTCACTTTTCGAAATTAATTATTGTTATTATTAATACTTCATGATAATTAGGCCAGTGTTTCTGACATTCAAGTGACATAACTCGTAGTTATGGTTCAAACTATTTTTTTCATATAAGTCTGCATCATTGTTAGCCGTGTGCAAAGTGGGCCGTATCACAATAACAACTCGAGTTTCACAGCAGCAATATAAATAACAATTATTTATGCGCATTTTATTTGTTTATTAGAGAGACATTTTGCGAACAGACTATGGCACAAATATATGAGAAATTAGTATAGTAGTGAATACACTTGCAACTGTTAATGAGATTTGTATATCCGGGAAAAATATATTGTAATAATAAGATTTCGATAAACCTTGGGAGATACTTATAACTGTTATATACCGTACATATGTAAACACTAATGGGCATGTCCCAATCCTCATAAATACGTTGGACACTATTGTAAGCGGGTGGGTGGGTAATATGTTGTCTAAGTAGTCCACAACTAGCAGTGGTTTATTTACTTCACGCCGCTGGCGAGTATTGGATTTTGTTGATGTTATAAAGATTACCATTTTATTTCTATGCTGTTTTAGTTATTCCTCATTCAGTAACCCTTTCTAGGTTACAACAATAGCAAAGCGCAGAGATTACATCCTATGTACATACAGACACCTAGATTCCTACCTCAGTTTAAAATGTGCCCGTGAGTCAGCATAGACATAGGCAAAGTGTGGGATATAGCGATACATCTCCCTGTGGTAGTACATAACGCGATATTTCGATTTTATAGGAAGTAAGTTTTACCATCCCCACCCCAAGCATGGGAATGGAATGAAGCCACTAAAATGCAAAAGGTTACTGGTTTTGGGGGAGCTTGCCATGAAAGAAAGATTTATCTTCCTCTTTTAATTTCCCGCGTTACAGGCATTATTACATCCGTGATATAGTAATACCGTATTTCATGGACGCAACGTAATGGCTGAAAGGAAAAAGAATGACAACCTGCTTTGTTCTCAGCGAGAGAGAGTTGTATAATGCTACGTCATGCACAAAGTTATATATATATATATATATATATATATATATATATATATATATATATATGCATAATCAAAAACTCAAATCACCCACCTAATGTATTCACATACCAATATCTATTAATAAAAGAATCGTTACTAATTGAAACAAAAAATATTTTAAAGAAAATAAAAAATATGAATCGACATTAAGAAAAAGCGGATATATCAATAAATTCAAATATATGACTACAAACAATACATAGAAAAATAAAAGAAAAAATTGTTTGGTTTAGCGACCTTATAACAATACAATAAGAACAAAAATAAGAAAATTATTCTTTAAATTAATTGATAAAGACTCCTAAAAATAGTAAACTATCAAGAATCATTAATAAGAATAAAATAGAAATCAGCTACAGTTGTATGAATAATATGGAGAATATAAGAAATAAACATAATAAAAATGTTAAATAAAAATAATATAATATAATAATACAAATAAGAATGATGACAACAATTGTAATTGGCGAAATAAAAATTTCCGTACCCTGGGTAATAAATGTTTAACTAAGAATATAATATATAAAGCAACTGTATCAAATAAAATTAATATAGAACAAAAGTTTTATATAGGATCTACTGAAACAACATTTAAGACCAGATTTAACAATCGTAAAACGTCATTCAAATTAGATATGCAAAAACGCGACATTATCTAAATATATATTGCCTCAAAAAGAAAAATATACATACAAAAATCAAATGGGAAATGATTAAAAAATACCCACAAATAACATTAAAAATATAACATATAAATTATGCCTAGAAAAAAATATATATATAATAAATTTTAACAATAAAATCAAATTATTAAACCAAAGAAATGAATTAATATATAAATGAAGACATTTTAATAAATATCTACATTGTAACTTAAAAACCAACATAACATAATTTTCATAAAATATATATATATATAATGAAAAAGACTAAGTCCGAAAATTATTTTAATATAATTATTGTTTATACGTTATTTTTATAGATACAAATATTTAAGTAAATGCTTATAATAAACAGGATTAAGAACATTTACAGGCCTGAATGTCCGAGAAATTTTATAGAAAATATGAATCCTCCGACAGGAATTGGAACTGTATCCTACACGGAACCGTCATATAGCCTGACGTGCCACACCATTTAGCTACAGAGGAAGCGTCTTGTTAGCAAAACAAGCAGTAAGTCGACCTTGCTAAAAAGATGTTTCCTCTGTTGCTAAATGGTATAGCACGTGAGGTTATATTTGTATCTATAAAAATAACGTATAAATAGTAAATATATTAATATATATATATATATATATATATATATATATATATATATATATATATATATATATATATATATATGTGTGTGTGTGTATGTTCGTGTGTGTGTGATTGTGAGATAGATATATATATTAAATATTAGAATTATATAACATTAAAATTAAATTTAAATAATACAAATTATCTAAATAACAATAATTTATATTTGAAATATAATATATATATATATATATATATATATATATATATATATGAAATAACAACAATGAAAATTCATAATTATAATATTTATGAAAATACAAAATATATATAATTAAAAAATACACAACAAAAATACACAGAAAAAAATAAATAATGGAAAAACAATTATGTTGGAAATGCTGCGTTTGTGAGCGCACGTAGGGGCGTTGCCCATGCAGGTGTCTGTTGCATATTGGCAACATCAACTTCAAGCAAGTAATGGACACGCGAGCGGAAGACGACATGCGAGTGTCACTAGCAGTCAAAGAAAAACACGCAAATATACAAAAAAACGGACATTTAAAAAAAAATCATTTTAACATTTGAGGAATGGATGTGATCCACGAAACTGCCTAGCAGGGGGAAAAATAATACAAAAATTCGCAAAATTAATTCACAGCAAATAATTTTTTTCTATTTTACAAAATTATATATATAAAGGGTATCGATGTAATCAGTACGAGAACCATTTATTGATATTAACCACGGGACAACAATGAAGCACAGAAATTTAGCTTTCGGAATTATAATTTTTAAATATATAAGCAATTCTTGACATATCTCACGGCATTACAGCAGATGACATCTTACAATTAACAAATGGATCGTCGACTTTTTCAAGTAATTTCAAAACAGGGAAAGCACATTCCCTATTAATTTGTTTAAAACTGTGCCTTTTTTTGTATCTGTTATTATTTGTTTGATTATCTTATTTATTAGCTTCTTTTGATCATAAACATTCACGTTCAACATTAATAAACGTTTTGTTTGCTCAATTCTGGGAATTTTACTAAACCTTTTAATAATTTGACACGTTCAAATCACCGTGCTGATAACAAATATGGCGCCAATTTGATTACATTGCGCAGATCAGTACGAAAATTTCAGTGCTTGCGCAGCTCAGGGTTACCAACATTGTGTAAAAATTTTGTGTGAATTGATTAGACGGTTTTTGAAATATTAGAAAAAGTTATCTCAATAATAATTTGGCACGCAGTGTGTATATATATATATATATATATATATATATATATATATATATATATATATATATATTTATTAAAATAATTTTATTAAAAAAATGTTTGAATTATAAATAATAGATAAAGAAATCGACGAGAAAGAACCAATAGTCATAGATGAACAAAATAAACATTACAACTCAAAATGCTTTCCTACAATTTCGAAAATTACCTCCATTTTCCTAAATATGAGGGAAATGTTACACTTAAATATAAATAGAATAGAATTATACATGCCAATATGTAAGTAATATAACAAATACAATGTATTAATTGTTCTTAATATATTTACTCTTAGTGAGATATTCTTAATAAATTACACTTCCTGAAGGACACTTATTTTAAAAATAAAAAAAATCGATGTATACCAGGACTTATCTTAAAAATAAACAAATATGTATAAAAGATTATAAAATATGTATATTAAATACTAAACATGCATAACATAACAAATATTATAAGATAGTAAAGAAAGAAAAATATAAAAATAAGTGGATAATTAAAACTATCAATATTTTCCTTTAAAATACGTCATCACTTATTTGAGCAATGATAAAACACGTTCGTTCACTGACATCAGCTTTCAACATATATATATATATATGTATATATATATATATATATATATATAACATAGGATATCTGTCTGTTTGTGTGATACCGTTTCAATCGAGATTCATCCAACCAATTTTGGCACATACATTGTAAAATGTAAAAGTTAGGTACTTGGCGTAAAAAATCGATAATTTTAAAAAATCAATAATTTATAAAGCCGATCAAATAGCGATAAAATCAACATTTTTCCTCCAATTTCGTTCACACTCGGTATGTAAGATACTTCCATCATGACGAGATAAACGGTACCTCATTTTTATTTAGCGAAAAACCGCGAAAAAAGAAAAATCGATTTCAACCCAAATCGAGTCCATCCATATTGTGAAAACCCACATAAATAGCGAATAATGGCAATTTTTACTGGTTTCTTTCTTATTTTTCGTTGATCTTTCAACCAATTTCAGTCAAACTTTACAATTGCTTTATAACTGCATCGTGTTTTACATCACTGATAGCACACTGACAATCTGAATTTCAAAAACTCCAAAACAATTGTGGTCTGACGTAGATCTTCATGTTACCTCTTTTACACTTTCATGTCCTCGGTTAACTTCGATTGAATAAATGCAGACTACTTCTTTTATATCAGTAACTGCATTAATTAAAAATGTTTTTAATGAAAGTACTTTAAAGTAATTTAAGAAAATACACTCTGTTACATCTAAACATGATGCTGTTTTTGCTCCATTCTAATTGCACCCTTTTTCTGATCAACCATGCTGGGTACGGCTGCTAGTATATATATATATATATATATATATATATATATATATATTTATTTATTTAAAAATAGGACTCCAACTCGCGATATAAGAGGTCTCATGTTTCAAAACAAGAGCCGAAAAATCCAATATAATTATTTGAATTAAATTGAGTTAAAGTGAGCTCTGTTCCATCTTCAAGCGAAATTTTTTTTTGGAATAACGTATTTCTGAAATTTACGTGTTTTAATAATTGAAATCAAAATTTCCATGGTAACAGCTAGGGCGAATTGTTTAAATTGGGTAGGCGTGTGTTGGGTGTTAATAATAAGTATCAATATAGAGTTACTTTCATGGATGTCAAGTCAGGGAAAGGTGGAGGTGTCTAAATTTGAAACGGAAGATGTATTAACCCTAGTCTGGTATGCGTGTCTATGGAGATTTATTTATTTTTTTATTTAAATTTTTATGAAAGGGATTTATGCATATAAAAAACCGCCGTAACGTTTGTTTTTTGACGACTTCATAAAGGGTTATCTTTTTTGTAGGGTATTTAAACTATTTATTTGGGCTATGGATTATGAAAGTTATTATATTGTATGCTTGTTCTTAGCTAATTATTCAGACCATGAATCTGATGATTGGGCTATGTATTAATCAAGTTATTATATTATATGCTTGTTTTTAGCTAATAATTCAAACCATAAATCTGATGATGTCGACAGAAAACCTTAACTCATGTCTATTGTTTAATAGATTATTATTATTTAGAAGCTTAATAATGTGCAATTTCTCATGGAGGCACAAAGGGCATGGGTCATCCCAAGTTTTACATGGTCTAGCAATATATATATATATATATATATATATATATATATATATATATATATATATATATATAGACGCACACACACACACACACACACACACACACATATATATATATATATATATATATATATATATATATATATATATATATATATATATGTTTCATTAAAACGACAGACAAGGTACTACGGTTGAGCTTTTTATTTAATTTTCTTGTGTTCTGACAAGAGCTTTTCTGGACAAAGAGTGTGTAAGAACTGTCCGAATGTTCTGTATTTCCGAGCGCTTTCGGCTATACCTTTAGCCATTATCAAGGATGATTCCATTATCAGCTTAGTAGAGTGTGTGTGTTCTGTGTATGTTCGGTGTGTGGTAGTCATGTTTTTAGTTTCCGAATACGGTTAGCACATTGTGGCTTTGTTCATAGTTAATATTGTTAAGAGTTGGCTTTTTTTTATTATTAGAGCTTCCATTATTTTTAGTCTTTTTTAATGAAACATGCATAAAGGAAGGATTGCTGCCTAAATATACAAATATATATATATATATATATATGCCAAAAATAATGATAAATAAAGTATTTGTAACGCTATTATACAACGAAATATGGCTTTTCCAGGGTTATGTATTACACGAGGCTTAACTCCCAACACGAATGAAAATAAAACATTACGCTAAAAATATTTAGCGTCTTGTTATGAGTGTTCGTGAGCATTTGGCATTGTTCTCCGATGGCCTACAGGTATAACCTGTGACCTTCAAAAAATTAGGGGAATCTCGCTAACATCCAACATTGAACCTTATCAGAAACAGAACCTCAAGTAGAGCGGCAGAGAGGGTCACCTAGTTCAGCGGAAAGCCACACATAGGTCGTGGAATAACAATTCCAAGGACATTCACAGGGTGTAATATGGATAAAAGGGAGAAACATGTTCCATTAGAGGTTTGATATTTCAAAATACAAGAAACAACCATTTAAACTTAATTCTTGTTAATGAAGCCTCATATATATATATATATATATATATATATACAGAGTGTTCCATAAGAATGTAGTATTTTTTTTTACATCCTATGAATTGTATTTTTTTCATTTTTCCGATGCAAGCATTTACTTTAATTTAATATACATTTAAACCCTCAGACTTCTTTGTAAGTCAATGAACATTACGATTTGTTAATTGTAACCATTAAACTTGTTGAAAATCAATAAACACAGCTTTTATTATCATTTTTGAGACACCCTGTCCATATATATATATATATATATATATATATATATATATAATATATTTTCTGTTTATACGGTATTTATTTAAGTAGATGCTCTGTTTTTAATTAAGCAGTATTAATTGCATTTGCCGGCCTGAATGTGCGTGAAATTTCGTTTAAAAATTGTTTTCCCTTTTGTAAGCACATATGGTCGATTGATAAAAATCGTTGAAGTTTTACTTAAATAAATGGCATCAATAAAAGTAACGTATACACACAATATATATATATATATATATATATATATATATATATGTATGATAAAAAGTTAAGCTAGATTTACGGGTTAAAGTAGATAAGTGTATATCGATATAAAACAGGACCCTGAAGTCAACACCAAGAAGTAACAGTCTGTTTCATGCTTGAATATATTCTACAGGCCTAAAAGATTGCGTTCAGACACGAAAACAGCATATTGTTGCCACTCGGTGATGACATCAGTGTTCACTTTCATATATATATATATATATATATATATATATATATATATATATATATATATATATATTTAATTATTATATACTTTTTACTGGATTTTTTTCTGAATCCTACCTTATTGCATATTACGATGAACGTAATATCCAGTGAGTAAATGCATTTCAGTAGACATTCATGATTCATTTTAAACAGTGATGTTACTGTCTATCGGCTTAGATATCTAGAAGTCATACAAACAGAAGACGGACCTTGTATTTCTTTTCAAAAATAAATTGATCTTATAGAGACTCCGGAATGTCCGTGTGGCAGATGTGCATCGCTTAAATAATCTTTGCCATAATACGATGCCTTTCTGTGACCTAACGGTAAGTCACATTTTGCTTAAAAGAATGTTTTCCTGTTGAAAAGTGAATATCGGTTCGATTCCTGTCGGGAGTCGCATTTTTCATTTGTATCTCATGTCGATGTCTCGGTAAATACATTTTAATTTCACTGTTTAAAACCAAGCAGGGATGTCTAGATTATTGGAAATATGTTGAGTCAGACCCTTTAAGCATCTCCTCGGATATACAGGGTGTATCAAAAAAACTTTTATAAATCTAGGTGACGGATTCCTCACACTAAACAAGGTCAAATGTTCATATAACTATATATCCACAAATCCTACGTTTTGGGGTTAAGTTTAAAGAACATTTACGGTAGATGGCGATGTGTTGCCATAAAGACGAGGTTATATTTATTAATCATGTACATTCGTGTAAAAAGTTATTAAAATATTCACTCGCTATAATGATTATATATACAAGGTGTATCAAAAATACCTTTACAAACATTGGGGGCGCGTTCCTCACACCAAAACAAGAACAATAGTCCGCATGAACATATCTCCGCAAATTCTTCTTTTTTTTTAGTTTAAAGTTTACGTTAGACGCTGTTAAATGTACAATACCAAATACTATCCAAAAATCCTTATTACCATAATTTGTGGTGCCACAGATTTTGTCTCAGCAACGCGACAGATAAACAGCAAAAATGGTTGGATGACTCGGCTTCCTTCGATCTGGAAATGCAATCTGACACAGCTGTGCAGCCTCGCATCTACTAACATTCGCGCGGCCGTGTGTCTGTGTCTAGTAAGACATTATTTATAATTGGAGGTTGTCCACACGTTGATTTGGGCCGTTTTAACGTCAACACCGGTGGCGGTAGTTAAATATCCATTAGATTCTTTGAGAATGGATTTAATAAATGTTGACTATGTAATATAGTGTTTTTGAAGTGTGTTTATAGTTGATAAAATATTTATCTAGTACACACTCGAAGTATTTTCAACGTAAAAATCTATCTTCTTTTAAAATTACGGTGGCATTTGTAAAATCAATGTTGCGGCTAGTGTTGTTCCTTTGAATTACTAGCGAGTTTTACGTATAAATAAAGTTATCGCAATGTATATACACTTACATTGGTGAGACGTCTCGAAATCTAAATCCCACATCTATGAACACAAGAAAAACCTATATTGAGACATAAATTTAAGCTCAACAAACTTTTGAAAATCGTACTGTATCGATACTTATTATGCTAGCGAAATCAACACGTGTAGGGCACTCAGTGAGGGCCGAAGTAACTAAGGACTGAAAATCATCTACCTTCAGAAACACACTTCTTCCTGCAATGCTGATAGAATGTAACACATGCTTGTTTTCATGTAGGGTGCACATACGAGTGCGTGTGTTCAAAAGAAAATGATTCCTAAATCGATAGATGATTATTTTGACATTAGAATTCTCCTAACGAGTCACGGAAAAAGATTAAGTGCATTGACAAATAAGGAAAATATCTTGAAAAATAAATATTTGTTGCGTAAAATATAAAATTATTTCATGTGTAAAATGTTAAGGTACGCCTACACAAAATAAAGTTTAGAGCTAGTTCAGACGCTAAAAGTTAGATGGCTAAATCAGATGTTGGAGAAAATTTCGATGTTAATGGGGGGAAGGCAAAGTTCCATGTTAAAAGTAGGTGGGTCAAAGTCCCATATAAAAGATAGGGGGAAAGTTCCATGTTAAAAGTAGGTGGGTCAAAGTTCCATGTTAAGTAAGGGTTTAAATAAAAAGTAATGGGCAAAGTTCCATGTCAAGTAAGGGTTTAAATAAAAAGTAATGGGCAAAGTTCCATGTCAAGTAAGGGTTTAAATAAAAAGTAATGGGCAAAGTTCCATGTTAAGAGTTGGATGGCTAAGTCACATGTTAAAAGGTGAGTAGGTGAGTAAGGTGTTAAAATTAGGGAGCTTAGTCAGATGTTAATAATTGAGGCGCTAAGTATGATGTTGGTTGGCTAAGGCAGCTGTTAAATTAGGGTACCTACGTGAAGTATTAAATTTGGGTTGATAATTTACATGTCAAATGTTAGGTGGGTGAGTCAGGTGTTAAATGTTGGATGGCTAAAATGGTTGAGTGGCTAAATCAGGACTTCAAAGTCGGGGAACAAAGTTAGATGCTAAATTTTTAAGACTCAGATTATATATTTTTAAGTGATCCCCTAATATATTTTTTTATATACAGGGTATCCCATCAAAATGCAAGTATCTTGAATTATAAAAATGACATAGAGTTCAAAATATATTTATTACATAACTTATATAGAAAGATTTCAACATATCATCTAAGATTTGAATATTACTTCATTGAGATGGTCACCACCATGAAGAGAACATGCACGAGTATGCTCTCTCATTTCAAACCCAGTTGGCATTGCCTGCCCGACGGAAGCTTGTAACAGCAGGCAGGATCACCTTTCGGGATAGTGTCTGTAGCTCTCCAAAATACTGTCGGAATTTCCCTTAGGAAGGAACAATGGATCTTTGGCTTCTACTGCGTATGCAATTTCTTTTGGATTTCACGACATTATGAGGGCGCAATTGATATCAGATACCCGTAGAAAATAGCAAAATCTTAGATAATATGTTGAACTCGTGTATATCAGTAATATAATAAATATATGTTACTCTATGTGTTTTTCTAATCTAAAATACATGCATTTAAAATGTGTCTAATCATTATAGGGCTCCATATTTATATATATATATATATATATATATATATATATATATATATATATATATGTCCTAGGAAAGATTTTGGTTTATGTTTTGATTTTAAACGGACATCTTTTAATAAAAGGTTAGGCAGAAAACCCATGTCATTATTGAAAAGAGCAATAACAGCTACTGAACTAGAAAAACTCCGATCCAGATATGGCAGCAAAATACTCCATATTTACTCTGATCTGACTCTTGTAGAGATAAAGCATGCTAGGTGGGTTCAGGTACATTCTGGGGTGATACAGGTAGCCGACCATATATTCAGCTTCTTTAGCGATGGACCGTGTATACAAGTTACACTTGAGGTCTGGTATAAGCAATAGACATTGCAGGCAAGGAGTCCAATCGTTCATGATTTGATAAAACTCAGTATCTGCTCTGTAATGATGAAACGTTACTGGCTTTGTTTTATTGCCACTGAACGTTACAAGCCAGCCTCTATCCTCCATTGATCTGTGAGAGCAAAGGTTAAAGGCGAGATCAGCAGCCAGGTTCTGGTCATCTAGATTTTCGGTGGAACTCCCATAAATCGTGTACATATATATTTACACGTGATCTGAGAATGTTCTTAGGCAGATCGTTGATATAAAGCGGGGGGGTGCGGGTATGATCAAAGGGAGAGCCTTGGGGGATGGCTACATTGATCTTATGGGCGTTTAGAATTTTCCTCATGTAAAAACTGTCTTGTAATGATTTTAAAAAATAATAGATGACAAAAAAAGATTAATGGCAGTAATGATTTTTAAAATGATACTATATAAATAATAATTAATGAGAGTAATGATTTAAAAAATATGAAACTCAATATCATTGTATTGTAATGAAATGTCCCACACTCCCTATCGCCTATGTGGACTGACTATATCAGTAACTATGTATAGTGAGCCTAGGATATACCAGGGGGATTGGTTCGGGAATTACTAGCCTGTTACCCGATTCCCTGTTTTTCAGTAGTGTTTTCTCTTTTACAATTAAACTCTCTTCTTTCATCTACGCGCGTGTTGCTGTTCCTTCACTCGAGTACTAACTTTGTTTGTTTGTAACTTCTTTAAGGATAGAACACATTGTCATATGTTTACGCCAAGAGGACAAATTTAGTCTTCTGTTTAGTTTACTGGTCTAGCGAAGTGACGGAGCTGAATTCCCTACAGTACTCTCTATATTCCTCCGATGATAAATTGTTTTTTCTTATGTTCATTATCATGCTGTGAATCTATTGATGTATCTAGTGATAGTATATATACGATCAAATACTTCCACGGATTGCTTTGCCGCGAAAGATGCTTGATGCAAGGACTGGAAACTTGTTCTATGGAAGTTCTCAAAATCCAGATGATTTCAACTGGACAGAATTTAAAAAAAAAATAACAGGGATTTTACACAAAAAACAATAAAATACAAGTATATAGCAACAATATTGTCTGTAGTTATACAACTTCTACTAATTAACCCATATCCGATGGAAGCAAACATGGAGTCATAACATCACCCACTCATTCAAGTTTACAGCGCTTGGTATTCCCAAGCGATCACCCATTTAGGCACAGACGAGGCTCGACGTTGCTTCATTTTGGTGATCGTACACGAACCGGTGCTTCAATGTGATGTGATTGGATGTATGGCGAAAGGTAAAGTAACGATAAAAAAGTAAGATGAAAGAAAATTAGAAGCTAAATAAATAATAAGGTGATTATTTACTAATATAAAAAACAGTAGAATTTATATTATTACTAAGTTACAAACGCTATTAAAAATGACATCATATTTTTATGAAGACCTTTCTATTAAAAACTTTTTAGATATACGTTTTGCAATTATTCTATTAATAGATTTTAATATGTAGGATCAATTACTTGTAGATATACGTTTTACAATTATTGTAATTATAGATTTAATATGTAGTATCAATTAGTTTTTAGATATACATTTTACAATTATTGTATTAAGAACTTGTAATATTTAGGACCAATTATGTTTTTTTTTCTTTATTTTTTACTAATGTTCGCCTAATAAAGGCTCAGTGTCACTCAAGTTAGAAGGGTACTGAGTGGTATTGATTGAGCGTAAGAAAGAGAAATGAAGTGAAGTCCTTGGCGCTATGCAGGAAATATAACGCAAACTCTAGACTTGAAGGGGTCAAAATTTAATTTGTGAATAACATTTCAAAGTTTAATCGGAGACATTAGAAGTATAGAGTTGAAGTAGACTTTAGAAGGAACCAGAAACCCAATCCTAAACAGGAAACAAGGGATAAACCTTCAAAAGACCGGGAAGATAGACGAGCACGTCTACTCCTGGAAAGTGTTCTAACAAAGGACGGAAAAATGTGACGCCAACATACAAAAGCGCACTGTAATAGAGAAAGATGCCTTCGAAAAGCTATGCAAAGTATTAAGAAACAGGAAAATTTGTCATTATAGACAAATATAAAGAAAAGAGTGCTCAACTGCGATGCAATATCAATCCTCCTAAATAGCAGTGGATGCTGAACAATTTTTCATCATAGATGAAGGCAAGATTTGTGCCAGAAGAGATGTGACTCTACAGAAAGATACTGAGAATACCGTGGAGGTAGCATCTGAGCAATGAAGAAGTTTTAAGAAAGCTGAAAACAAAAAGAAACAGAAACAGAAAGTTTGGACATTTTTGGAAGGGTCACTGTAGCAGCTGTGAGCTATATTTAATATTTGTTAATTAATTTTAATAGGACGCTTGAGTAATGGATAAATCGCTACCCTGCATAGCTCATAAGACGGACGTTCAAAAATGAATAGCCATAAGTTTATGTGCATATCTCTTTACTTGTCGTTTTACGAAGAGTAGAGAGGTTCGTCTATCATACCCCATCCTCATCTTTTCAACAGGAGCAAAGGTGCATCCCTTGTTTCCTGTTTAGAACTTGGTTTCCAGTTCCTTCTAAAATAGTCTCATTCTCTTTCACTCGAAGTAACCCCCTTGCGTCTTAGGATTAGTTTGGTTTATTTTGTTTTACGGCATATCAACCTCAATGGGTTATATAATGCCGACAACATTTTTAGGATAGATTCGTATGAATAAAATGTGTATTCTTTGGTTTAGGATTGGTTTGGGTTATTTTGTTTTACGGCATATCAACCTCAATGGGTTATTTAATGCCTAGAAAATTTTTATTTTGCTAGTAATATGTTGTTTTGTCAAAAAACTGTTTCTGGTAACACTTTTCCTTCAAAATTGTATTGCTGGTAATAATTTTTTCAAAAAACTATTGCTGGTAATAGTTAAACATTTGCCCATAGCTGAGATCATGACAGGCGCTACCACCCCGGGTCAGGGTGGACCTGGGAACACCAGCAATTAAGAGGTGGCTCCACGCTCCTCAAAACCTTCCGATCAGATGCCTTGCTGCTGGATGTAGTTTAACGTCTTACCCAGGATGCGGATGTAGTTTAACGTCTTACCCAAGACGATTGCGACTTAGGGGCATTATCGCTTTGCTTGGAGCAAAATGATTAAAAAAAAAAAGAAAGGCTGCTTACAGATAAGGAATATATAGTTTCACGTAGTACTTTAGATAGATAAATTAATTTTATTTTATTTCTTATAATGAGCATTCTCTTCTTTCGGCGTTTTCTCTTTTTGTGTGTGAAGTCATGATTTTTTTTTTTTTTGGTTTTTATCTATTTATTTACTTATTTATGAAATCAAAACAACTATCGCTGCTAGCATCGATTGAGTAAAGAAGGAGAGATTGAAAGATAGCGACGCGGGAACGATCATATATGCAGAAATCGATAAACTGTCGAACACAGAGAAAACAGAAGTGAACACTGTATTATTTTGGTTGCCAGCGACTGCATCACTTGTTACTGTAGCTCGCCCGGCCTGTCTACACGCAAAATATATTCGAATTAAAACAATTCCAGTGCAAAACATTCTAATTAATTTTAATAATTTATCACAGCGCTTTTAATTACGGCGAGTCGTGCTCACAAATGTGATATTGCCTGTCGTCTTTTTTATTTTCCAGAAAAAGAGCGACGCTTTCATATATGGTCCTAAATGCTAGTAAGACTTTTCCATATATGGCAACCACTACGCGTGTCTCATTTCCATTTATGGTATTAACTACGACTGCATAACCATAGATAGTATTCAGGCCCTCAGACGAGAATCTTCTTAGAGGGTAGAAAGTTTCTTTTAGGTCGTCTGCCTTTTTTCCATTACTCATGCAACACTAAATGATGTTATTGATCTTGTTATAGATACATATAAAAGTCTGTAGGTGCGCACAAAACGTGAATTGTCTTCTTTAATATATGCATATATTTCAGAGATCCCAGGAAATTCCCGGGACCACTTTCGATCATCAGACCTGGGAATGATTAACTCTTTGCACCTCAAAGAACTTAACATTATTAAATAATAGTACCGTACTTTGACGTGTTAACCCTAATACAATTATTATTATTATTATTATTATTATTATTATTATTATTATTATTATTATTATTATTTTATTATTTCTGTTGTATACACATTTCCTTCCGGGTGACAACTAGAGATCTAAGGTCGGAAATGGCTTGATATCATTTTCTACTGATCATTTTTCTAAAAAAAAATAAAAATAAAACAAAATATAACACACTTTTTACATAGATAAAGCCCTTCGTAAGCTATGAGCTGTACTTGTGAGAACAGTTTTTTTTTTATATTTCTTTAAGGCATGGCCTGGCAGGGATCCTTTCAATAAGTCTATCAGAACATTTTTTCAAATCAAACCCAGGGCCAAAATCATAAATGAAATTATTGATGTCTTCATATATGTCATTTTTTCAATTGTCACATCAAGATTCTTGTATTTTGAAATATTTTTTTTAAGATTTTCAAAGCTATATTACAGTCTACACGAGCTGCTATGTCAATAAGAAAGCACATTCTATTTTTGTAGACTTTGGTCACAATGTCTGGGCTTGTAGATTTGATTGGTCTGTCTGTGTGTATTGTAAAGTCCCACATAATTGTTACAGGTCCTAAGTTTCTAACCGCGTCCGGGTGATGCTCATACCAATTTCTTGCAGTTTCCTTCCCGTAATAATTGCATATTTTCCAGTACATATATTGTCCCACCTTGTCACGTTGAGTTTTATATAGGGTAGATAAAAATAAACTAAGATCACACACCTTTTGCATAGATAAAGCTCTTCGTATGTTTGAGCTGGACTTGACTTGTGAGGAACATTTTTTGTATTCCTTTAAGGCATGGGCTACCAGGAATCCCTTCAATGAGTCTATCAAAACATTTTCGATCAATCCGAGGGCTCCAACTACAACTGGAATTAATGATGTCTTCATGTGCCACATTTTTGAGATTTCCACTTCAAGATCCTTGTATTTATTTATTTATTGAAGATCATCAAAGATACATAACAATCTGAGGGACTGCTAAGTCAATAATAAAGCGCATACTTTTTTTTGGGGGGGGGGTCTTTGAT
Source organism: Acanthosepion pharaonis (assembly GCA_903632075.3). NCBI lineage: Eukaryota > Metazoa > Mollusca > Cephalopoda > Sepiida > Sepiidae > Acanthosepion > Acanthosepion pharaonis. The sequence continues at coordinate 3,047,181 of CAHIKZ030000779.1, read as the reverse complement.
CATGATATTGGGATGATTAGCTTTGATTGTTTTGTTTATGTGTATTCTAAAGCCCCATAAAACTATTACAGGTCTCATCTTTGTAACCAGGTCTGGGTGATGTTCATACCAGTTTCTTACAGGTTCCTTCCCGTAAAAGTTGCATATTTTCCAATGCAGATATTGACCCAATATATCATACCGAGTTTTATATTCAGTAGGTGCTAACACAGTGCAACCTGATACAAGATGGTTAATTGTTTCTGAATATTTATCACAGAATCTGCATTTCGGGTGAACACAATTTTTCAGTATCTGTGCATGGTAATTTCCAGTTAGCAATCATTGGCCCCGTGCAGCAAGAATAAAACCTTCGGTTTCAGTTTATAACCCTGCACTACGTAATCACTGAGAGGTACGGGATTTGCCTCCATCAGCTTGTTTGGGACGGGAAGTGTATTGACTGTGAGGAGGCTTATCTCGCTATCGTTTATGCGTTTGGTACATTGCATTTTCTTTTGCTTTCTTTTTGCTGCTGCAGTAGGTGTATTCAGTAATCAAACGATTATTTTAAAACAAAATGCCCCTGTTTACAATGATGTTCACACTGTTCAAGGCCCGTGGTAGAGGTAAGCGGCACATTTTATAAGGATAAAGATAATTGTAACACTCTCAAACTGTCACACACACACACACACACACACACACACACACACACACACACACACACACACACACATATATATATATATATATATATATACAGAGGGAAAGAGATAATAAAATCAGATCCGTAAGGGAAAAGATAATCCAAGTAGTCCTTTTTAATATAAAATAATAAAAAAAATAGATCCGTAGAGAGCTCAATGTATAGAATACAGAGCAATATGATATAAATCAAGGAAAAGCTTATCTCGTCACGAAAATACGATTATGATTTATTTCGACCAGCAAGTCTCCCCAGACCGAAGATATAAATTATATATCTTCAGTTTGATGAGACTCACTGGTCGAAGTAAATAATGATTTATTACCATATTTCCGTAATGTGTTAAGCTTTTCCTTGATATATATATATATATATATATATATATATATATATATATATATATATATATATATATATATATATATGTGTGTGTGTGTGTGTGTGTGTGTGTGTGTGTGTGGTAGGATAAAGAAAGTAGGAAACAGATCTTAATCTAACATATGTCACTTTATTAAAGCCTCGTCAGAGATCAAGATAGAAATTATATGTGTGTGTGTGAGAGAGAGAGAGAGAGAGAGAGAGAGAGAGAGTTTGTGTGTAATTGTCAGAGTTGAATCAGACCTGGAAACAGTAGAATTAAAAAGTGCTCAATATACGTGCGCAAATATATATATATATAAATAAAAAGATCATGTAGAGCTTTTAACTTTAAAAAAATAGATCAGTTGAATCTGTTTCATTGGTTTCAACCTTACGGTATTTTTATCAATTGACCTCCCAAACATTTATGTAAAAGAAAAAAATGAACGTTATTATTTTAAAAAATAAATAAACAAAAGCAAGATGTTGGGTGTGATAGGAAGGGAGGGTAGAATGTTAAGAAGGAAGGAGAAAAAGAAGGGGGAAGAGTAGAAAATCAAGGGTATTACAAATGTATTGGTGGGGTGGGGGTAATTTAAATGTACATTTTTTTTCTTATTTAATAGGGTTGAAACCAAGATAGTGGATTCAACTGATCTAAATTTTAAATGTTTAATATTTTAATGTTTTGTAACATTAACAAATAAATAAATTCTTCACTTAATTCTTTTTCTTTTTTATCACTCTTTCTTATGCAAACAAACGGACACACGTTATTTTGACAACAGATGAAACTAGACACATAGAGAGAAAGACGCATGCGTGCAAACACAGACACCCACACATGGATGAACCACCTTGAAAATACATTACAAACGCATTAACATATACACATAAGAACACACACACACACACAAACACACACAAACACACACACACACACACACACACACACACACACACATATATATATATATATATATATATATATATATATATATATATGTAAGCAAATATGGATATAGATCCGACAGTACGAAGAAAAATATACTGAAAAAAACAAACAAAAATCCTAATATGCGATTAAGCTGTTTTAATGTTTAATGTCAACGTCGGACGTTTCGGGTCTAATAGACCATCTTCAGGACATATTCATAAAACATAATTAACATAGACCATATACAATTCAACATGAAAAAGACGATGGACATAAAAGATAACAATCCAAACAGATAACTGAAATTATGTTTTATGAATATGTCCTGAAGATGGTCTATTAGACCGAAACGTCCGACGTTGACATTAAACATTAAAACAGCATAATCGCATATTAGTATTTTTGTTTGTTTTTTCAGTATATTTTTCTTCATATATATATATATATATATATATATATATATATATATATGAAGAAATATAGTCTTAAGATGGGCTATATTTGTGGGATAAAGTGCTCAATATCAGAGACAGAGCTTGTGTAAATATAAAAGTGAACATAGAAGTCAACACTTAGAGGCGACAGTCTTTTTCAAGCTAGATGCAATACATACATACCTGAATTTTACCAAAGACAAAATAATTTCTATGCCTGAAGATGACTGAATGTACAGTCAAAAGTACTTGCGTATTTTATAAAGACTTTACAGAGCTTATAACTTTAAAAAAAAACAAGGTTCATAGCATTCATCGAGTAATTAGTAGGTTAATGCATCTTTAAAATTTTGTTAACAAATGTATTTCGCTATTTTATATCATTAACTTTACTATTTTAATTTTGTATGAATGATTCATTGTAATATATATATATATATATATATATATATATATATATATATATATATATATATATATATATATATTTAAAAAAGGGAGAATGCAAACGTTTTTGTATGGAATGGGGATTTTTTTAAAATATATTATTCTTTATTTTCCATAAATTTGCTACACGAGTTTCCGGTCTCGCGACCTTCATCAGGCAAAGAGTAGATATTTCCAGATATTACTAAAAGGAATTAATTTTTCTCATGTTTCTCGATGTTAAATATTCATTATATTAGACATTCTCTTTTTTGTGTGTTAGATCCAAATGACTTCCTTGAGTTGGCAGTGAAATAGTTCTGCGTAAAGGGTAATAAAACAATTAAGATTGTTCTGAGAAAGAGTGTCTGTATGGTTATCTTTTAATGATCCCTGCGTGTTCTTAGATCCATTTCCAGTTTTTGTGTTTTTGTGCGCATGTGTATGCATACGTATAACGTATATTCCCTCTTCTGACGTACATACTGTCTTATAATAAAGAATTAGTATACACATATGTACATATCACGCGCGCTCCCACATAAACACATATATATATATATATATATATATATATATATATATATATATATATATATATATGACACAACATCTGGTATGATGATGAGAATGGTATTTATAAACACATTGGAAACATAACCTTTGAATAAAAATAAAAAGTCATAAATAACACTGTTTCTTGTTTTTTTCTATTATCTTCATGGAATATAGCTTTCAGGATCAAAACCACATGTATCTTTAAGATTTCCACTAGTTGTTCTCCGACCACAGTTCTGTATCTAGTTGAATAACTCAGAGGGTTTTTTCAGTGATTCTTTCGACAAATGGTGTCAAAATGGGTAAACGCCTTATCTGAAAAGCTGGAAAACAGAAACTGAATTAGTTTAGTAGGTTTTTAGATATTAAATATTTTGTGGTATGGACAGTTATGCTGTTACACCCGGCCTATATATATATATATATATATATATATATATATATATATATATATATATATATATAAAAGTGAACATTGAAGTCAACACTCAGAGGCGACAGGCTGTTTCATGCTAGACGCAATCGCCAGGCAGCCCTACGATTGCATCTAGCATGAAACTGCCTGTCGCCTCTGAGTGTTGACTTCAATGTTCACTTATATATTTATATTTACATACGCTCTATCTCTGATATTGAGCAATTTATCCCTAAATATACCACACCTTAAACTATATATATATATATATATATATATATATATATATATATATATATATATATATATATATATATACGAATATTATTTTTGAACCGTTGTTTTTTTTTTCAGTGAAGTAGACATTGTAATTAAGGTGTCCTGTCTTTTCTATAAATATTTTAATGTCCATTATTCGAATGAGCTCTCTTTCTTGGTATTATGATCGCATCAATATAAGCACAATACAAGATTGGCAAATACGATTCATCGTTTTTCAGTTGAATTAGCACTGTCTAAGTATCCAGTTTCAAACAAAGATGAATTCCATGGACAATCAGCCTAATGAGCCATATAACAAAATTTAGGCGAAAAGGAATTCAGGTGAAAAGAGCTTGCATCAGGATTAGACCGGAAATAGTCCCAGAACAGTGCGGGTTCTTTAAGGATACTGGAAAAAGTAATGAAATATTTATGCTCAGAATGATACCAAAAAGAGCAATACAAATACAAAAGTACCTATATTTCACAATGTTTTATAGATTATGCAAATGCCTTGGATAACGTACATAACAATGAACTGTCATAAGTGCTAGGTAACTTTGACATATTTGGGAAGGATATTGTTAAATAATAGTTTAACAGACTATTATTTTTGTTAAATATACGTTAATTTCTAACAGATGTTTTATGGCAAATAAAGAAACAGTATTACTTGCAACGAATGTAATTTACATTTATTTTATAATTATGGCCACGTCACCATATATTGGTGATAAAATTAATTCTGCAAATATTACTAATAGAGGTGTTGAATCAATAAAGGTTTTTCTTAAGCTTTTTTATACATCCTTTACATTTATATAGCATTCAAGTAAAAGATAAGAGAAGCAGGGCGCCATTTGCATTTTCCTAAAATTTCACAGGAAGCCACAGATATTGCTTTATATAGAAATATAGAGAGTGTCTCCAACAATAAGCAACTTAAAATGAAAATATAACTGGCACAAGGATCTGGAGACAGAGTGAAAACTAAAATGCCATGTAACCAATATATGGTGGCATAGCCAACATTTTAAAGAAGAAATACTGTGGAAGAAATTTACAAAATTTAATAAAACTGAGAATTGCGCCGACATGAATACTTGTATTCATTCTCGAAAATACTAGGAGAAGCCTCAATCTTCTCCATGCTCTGCTGCTATAGCATACAGGAACAACTATTTTCGGTTTTACCAGCGTGACAGCTCCGGTCACAACAAACGCCTCTTCGTTTCTGATTGTAATAAATGTAAACGACTACAGTAAAAGTTATGTAAATTTCAAAGATAATAGTACTGAACTGTTATATAATAACAGTCCTCTTACATGTAGTTTATCGTCATACCGACAATGTTCCAACATTTGGCAAAGCAACTTAAAATGAAAATATAGCCGTCACCAGTATCTGGAGTCACGGCATAAACTAAAATGACATGTCACCATTATATGCTGACATAACAGTCAACGTGTTAAGATGATGTCCATTAAGAAGCATCTGAGTTTGATAATTAGATTAAAGAAGACAAATGTAGACTTATGTTGAGTTATTGTAAATGTTCAAGCCAACAGTAATGCTAGTAAATGAAACTGAGAAAAAGGAATAACTATTAAGTGTATAAAAAGAGTATGTAGTCAGCAGCTATCTTTATTATTTTTGCGGGTTACTTTAAACCAGAAAATGTAAGAATTTTTATTTGGGAGATAATAATGATTTACTGATACAAGTTTTACTAAATAAAGCCATAAAATGGTAGGAAAGGAAAGGTAGATTCATACCTTCCCAAGGGCATAGGTGACTATAAAGAACCTAACTTACATTGAAACTTTACTCCCTGATTAACAAATCCGAACTTTTATCCATTATACAACCTGCCTATCCAAGCTGACAGCACCCCGATATTCCCAAACGGTCACCCATCTAGGTACTGACCAGGCTCGTGTTTGCTTAGCCTTGATGATCGTACGTGAACAGGTTTTTCAACGTGATATGGCTGCAAGCTTGAAGGAGAACACAAAATTTAGTTCATATCATTTTCAGGGTGAGGCATGTGATTTTTGGTTGGAACAGACCCCTCTAGGCCACCCCTTAGTGACGAACCTGCCATGACGGTCAGGATCATTTTCAATGGAAGTGTGGATTCATGTGAGGATAAAACGTTTTCATTGAAGAAATTATTTCGCTCAAAACTTGCTTGAAAATTAATGGTGACTTTCCAACAGTTTTTCTTCTCTTGTAACATTCTTGAGCATCGTCAATCTACTGGAATAACGCTTGTGTTCCTTATTGTTTTAAAATTATCTCTACTATAGTTAACTGGTGGATATGTTTAAAGCTCTTCTATATTGACTTTGCATTTGAGCTACGGACCAATGGAATTGCAAACACCACACATCACATCATTTCATATTCACTTTCTGTTGATCTTTGCAATAAAACTTACCGTTAAGGTGTTTCTATTTATTAAAACGAAGCCAAATTGATGGAGGTTTGGTTAACGTGTTCAGTATTCACTGTTATCTTTTTAGCCAAGCGATCCTTTCAGAGGATTTTTATCAAGATAAAATTTTACGTCAGGACGGCCGGGGTCATCTTCATTGAGGACACACACACACACACACACACACACACACACACACACACACATATATATATATATATATATATATATATATATATATATATTATACGAGTGTAGAAAAATTTTATAGATTTAAGTACTCTCACTGGAAACTCATTTTTGTACAAATCCGGCTCACACAGACCTTAAGTCATTTTTTACCACTGCCCAGTTTGAATTCCTATATTCATATATATTAACCAATCAGCGACGTGATATGAGAAGCACGGTATTCTTTGGATGTGCAAACAATTAAAATGTTTTGTCTGCTAAGAAATTTCGAAGGATCACTTCAGAATATGATCAAGAATATTTTCCCTCCTTAAAATGGATATTTAAAAATTGTGAAAATATTTATTAACCAACAAACTTTAGTAAAATCTAACTTTTAAATTTTGGAGCCTATATTATGTTTATAAATGGGATAATGTTAAGTTAGCAAGTTTATATAAATAGGATAATGTTAAGTTAGCAATTTTCAGTTAACCTTTGACCAGGGGCCGTTCATTTGTTATACAAAACTGAAATTCTCACACCTTACTTAATTATTCACATTTTCGCATATTTATTTGAGTATTATATTACGAAAATGCATAGGAATATTGACACATAAAAAACATACGGACTGAGTTTGTTTACGAGCGTCAGTAGAAGTATTAAGGCAGCTTACGGCTTATTCAGCTGCCGACTACTACAAATTATACGCATTCATAAAACAACGTTAATATGTGACACACATTCTCACATGTAGAAGCATTCTGTTTCATTCATATTAACGCAACTGATTCGATTGTATCGTAAAGCCGACAATTTAAAAATATTTTGTGTGATGTTGTTTCGCAGAGAATCTTTGTAATTTATTTCTTTGAATATGAAAGGAATTTAATATTCTATAATGAAAAATTATTTTAATTTGTACAGCCGTGTTGATGATTTGCTTATTTCTTCGTTTTATCCACGCATATTCCTCTACCTATATATCGTATATTTCCACGGATAAAGCGACCTATATATAAGACCAGACATAAAATCTGTATAAATTTTCATGATTTTATTTGATATCCGGAGTATAAGACGACCGAATCGGACCAAACAAGTGACAATAAATGACAATGTTTATGGTGAGTTCTTTGTATCAGATGGTGATGATTATAGTAATTTTGAAGGGTTTTACTTATGTATGTAGATGTCTTATGGTTTTTATTCTGTAAGGAGAAATAAAAAATTTTATGGCATCTTGGTAGCATCCAAGATGCCATAAAATTTTTACACCGTAAAATATACTCTTTAATGTATATTATTGACAAATAAAGTTTTTTTTTATGTTATACTAAATGTTGTTGTTATTTACTACTACAATGATAATGAATTTTAATCAGAAATATGGACTGTATATTATCTTAGATGATGTTATTTAACAAAACTATGAGAAATATTGATTGGTTTGAAGGCAGCCATAGCTCTCCAATTCAAGAACGAAAGATTTGCTGACTTGTTGATTGTGCGCATTGCTCAACGGAACTTTTACAAATTGTTGCGTATTCGTTTCTTGAATATGGCATTTTAATGTGGAATCAAGAAGTAAAAGTAGTTTTATTACATTTATAACTACAGCACGGTAAATAGGAATTGTTTCAGCTACAAATATTTTCTTTGGTGGTTACAGTCAGAGGCAGTTGCTAGCCTACCATGATCCATGGCACAAGCATACTAGCCTATATACGACAGGATTAAAGGTTAGCTTCATGTACCTGTTGTATTACATGACACATTATTTTTAAAGGTAATTTTTAAGATTTAAAATGTTGCGAGGAAATATACGGTATAAATATATTTTGATGCATTTGTTTAATAAATCCTATCTGTTATATATGTAATCATTAGAGTGAATGTATGTTTTGATGGATTTGTTTAATAAATCCTATCAGTAACCATTATATAAACATATTATATATTATATATATCATATATATCAGATATATCATTATATATTATATATATCATATATATCATGTTTTATTAATCATATATGTAATCATTAGAGTAAATGTATGTTTTGATGGGTTTGCTTAATAAATCCTATCCGTTATATATGTAATCATTGAAGTAAATTAATGTTTTGATGAATCTAGTTACCTCCACTATTTCGGCATAAATTTTCAATACCTAAAGTTTAAAATGAATTTTTTAAAATGAAAAATCATTCTTGAAGAATTCATTTTAGCTTCAATTGAAAGATATCTAAGTGAACGCATTTATTTTTTTTTTGTTGGGGGGTGCTGTTGGGGTTTAACTACTTAGTAATTTTTACAATTGAACATATTTTCCGCAATTATCTAATAATTTATTGACTTTTATTTACCTTTTGAAGATGCTTTATGCAAAAATAAAAAAAATGCTATAAAATTTTCTTGAATTAATTTCTCTGTGAAGAGACAAAACGCTTAGATAACGTGACCGTTTCATAATAATGTCACGTTTAGACTTTCATAGATGAAAATAGGGAACAAATAAGGTAAAAAAAATAAGAAATAAAAAATTATTTTAAAAATAGAATAGCGTAACTACGTTTATTAATCTTTTCAGTTTTGGATTCGTAAATTTCGTTTCTACTTCATTACAATATCACACCTAGGAAATAGCCCAATAGGGAATTTTCGACGATTTTAAACTATTAGAAATTATTATAATTAAAATTTTTAAAAAAATGAAAAAATTCTGGTAAAAATTCGCTATTCATCTGAAAATTTTTATTTCTTCAGACAATAATGTTCTTAATATAACTTATTTACAAAAGCAATTAAAACCTTTTCTAATTAAATAATGTCATAGTTTTATTGCATTCATTGTTTTTTTCAATTCAGAGCCAATTTTCAGTTAGAATAGTGCAAATTTAAAAAAAAAAAATTAGGCGATTTAGATTCTCCAAGGAGTCCTACTTTGAACAAAAAAATTAATTCAAGAAATAGAAAGTTTTTTTGGAAAATTTCATGAAATTAAGTAAGTGGGGGAGGGGTAACATATATAAAAAAAATATTTTTTACCAAAATTTTCGAAAAAAATATTTAAAAAATAATTTCATTCATTTGTAAATAATTCCTGAAAATTTCATTAAAATCGAACAATTATTTGATTTTCACAAGAATTTCCAAAATGTGTTTTCAACGAAAAAAGCTCAAAAAAGTCAATGATATTATTATACTATCTCGATGACGTAAAAAAAAAAAGAAGATTTTAACTAAAATGTCGAACGTCTTAGAAAGGATTTAAAAATTTCAAAAAATAATTAAAAAATAATTTGGTCTCTCATCTTAATAATAACATAAACATTTTAACGACAATTTTTGTCGTGGAAAAGTGGCGCTACCTCGATGAATCTGTTTAATAAATCCTATCTGTTATACATATAATCATTAGAGGGAATGAAAGTTTTGATGGATTTGTTTAATAAATTCTAATTTATATATGTAATTATTAGAGCGAAGTTTCGTGAGATCTGTTTAATAAATCTATTATATATGTAAACAACTCGTATATAAAATAATTGTTTCAACTTTTCCAATTGAAGAAAAAGTGATTCTATTTTCTACTTCTTTTTATTTATAAAAGTTAAGCTTATGTAAATAGATTTTAGGTTTCTGATGATAATTGTTAGTAGCGAGCGCTTTGGACGAGTAAAACATCGGAAGGAACAGTTCTGCGATAATCGCTCCGAAAACGTAGATGTTGCTATCAATTTATAAAAGCTATCGCCTGTCTTGAGGACATCTGTCTACAGTAGAGTGAACATGATGAATTGGACTGTCATCTCCACGTTGTGGTGTGGCAAAAAACAGCTACAATTAAATCGCTTGTGGCAAAAATCGTTCGTCTCCGAACGTTAGCGATATAAGTGGCTTCTTCTTTTCATGGTTCTGCCCATAATTTATTCAAATGTTACATTCACCAATACTAATAGGCAGGCAGCACACACAGTCGTTTCTTCAAATCTATATTTTCATGTATATCTAGTTTTTTTTTCTTTTTTTACGTGTTTCTTTACGTGAAAGTTGCTGAAGAACTTTCTGAAAATATGCAGTTGTGCTAAAACTAATGGTTACATAAAGTATTAGTCCATAATCATTATGGTGTTTCCTTTTTTTTCTTTTTTTGAAATAATACAGTATATTAGTTGATAGAATGTTTTATCATTTAGGGATCATCACCCTTTTGCGGATTGTTTAAAGCCAAAATCTTTTTTTTTTTTTTTTTTTTAGATTTAGGGGCCTATATTATTCTTATAAATAGGAAAAAATTTAGTTATCAAGTTACTTTTTCGGTTAACCTTTGACATTTGTTTGTTATACAAAACTGAAATTCTTACACCTTAATTAATTACTCACATTTTCGCATATGTATTCGAGTATTATATCACAAAAAGCTTAGCGATATTGACACAAAAAACATACGGACTGAGTTTGTTTACGAGCGTCCCTAGAAGTATTAAGACAGCTCACTGCTTATTCAGCTGCCGACTGCTACAAATTATACGCATTCATAAAACAAAGTGAAAGTTGCTGAAGAATATTCAGTTAATATGTTAATATTTATATTAATATATTATTAATATTATTAATTGCATGTGAATATTCAGTTAATATGCAGTTGTGCAAAAAATAATAGTTACACTAAGTATTAGTCCAAAATCATTATGGTGTATTCCTCTCTTTTTTTTTTTTTTTTTTTTTTTGGATATAATGATTTGCCATTTAGGGATTACCAACCATTTGAAGGTTGTTTAAACCCAGAATCTTTTTTTTTTTAGATTGTAATATATTCTTTTAGGGATAATAATGATTTACTGATATAAGTCCTTCTAATTAAACCATAGTCGGGGGAGAAGAGGAGGTGGATTCCTACTTTTCCCAAGGTTATGTGCACGTAAGACAATATAACAAACCCGATTGGAATTTGAACGTCTCTCCAATTTCCAATTCCGATCCCTTATCCATTACACCACTCGCACACTCATGCTCCTGCTACTACCAAGATTCAAATTTATATAGTTTTACCATCTCTTTCTCGAATCTCAGCGGGAAAGGCATTACCTCTCCTTCGCGGGGAGCTGGGGTCATTAACTAGCTCCTAGGGTGTTCTCGAAAGAGGAATGTGCTGAGGGAACTTTAGCAATTTATGTACGACTACCACTACTTCAAATCCAACTTTAAAAAATCCACCGTATGTAGCATTCTGCTAGAGTTAATGCAAACAAATGGTACTCCATCTGACTTCATGTAGAATGTAAAAAGCGTGGATGTTCTTCTAAGTGACGTGTCCCTTCAGGACTTTGGCCATCATTATTCTCCACAATTTCTTTGTCCTTTTTAACTTTTAGTGAATTTTGTCTTTTTGCTATCTCTGCTAAACCCGTTCTGTCAACCATTTATTCAAGCTACATAGGTAGGTGTTGTGGTAGGATCCACCTAATTTGCATAGTGGAGTACCGACTATATAAATATGGTTGGTACCGGGAAGCCAGGGAGAAATCAAGATATTCAACCAGAGACTCTGCCCGACTGCGACTCAGTCAACACATTCTCCAGGAACGGTCTTACCAGGAATATACAAAAGACTATATGTAAATATTGTGTACTAAGTACATTTTGTGTTGCATTATTATTCCATGCATTAGTCAAGTTTCAACAGTAGGTTATTCACCATTTTTTCTATCCCTACTACCTTCAATACGTTTTGTGAATGTCAAATTCTCCACACCCGCTTTATTCATTATGTGTCCTAGAAATTCCAAATGTGTCTTTCTAATTCTAAGTACATATATTACTCTACGGGAGTAGGCTTAAAAGTTCATAGGCTGATTATAAAGGAGTTATACTAAAGCTGTTAAATCCTGCATGTATTAATTTCAACTCTTCTTATTAATAACAGTATTGTTTCTTTCTAGGTTCGATGGTGGGCTGAAAGGTTCATCAGCTGACTAGACGGTGAACGAAATAAAGGGTTCGTATCGAAATTCCAGTCACCTGAAGAAGGCCAGAGTGTACAAAGGCTGAAACATCGTGAATATGACAACAAAAATGAGGACAACAGTCCGAAGAATGTAAACAATGTAGAATGTAAAAATTTTAATTTTTAAAGGATCACCAAGTATTTTTGTTTAAACAGAAGTTACTTTTTATCTCAAAACCGAACATTTCATTATATTACATACAAGCCATGAATCACAGACGGGAATGCCTTAAAGCCAATTTAGGCCAAGATCAGCGCTACGAATTGGAAACGTCAAAATCAATCCAGTACAGAAATTTAAACATTTGAGAAATGTTTTCATCCGATGAGGGAAAATAGGACGCCGAAATCCAAACTCGTATTGGAAGGGGGAAATATTTCCCAAAAGCTAAAAAATGTATTACGAAACACAAAAAAAAATCGTTAGAAACAAGGAAATGAATTGTAGCCTGCTATGTAATATCAATCTTCGTCTATGTGAATGCTGTACAATTTCCTCACAGCTGAAGAAGAGCCTCGAAGCCTCAGTGATGTGGTCTTGCACAAGAATGCTGAGAATATCATGGACGGAGCAATGGTGAAATTCTAAAAAACTAAGTACAACAAGGAAACTTATACTTAAAATAAGAAAGAAACAATTCAAATATCTTGGACACATAATGAGGAAAGAGTGCTTGGAGAGTTTAACACTCACAGGACATACTGAAGGTTAGAGAGAAACAGAGAGTAAGCTGCCTAACGAATTTGTGCAAATGGTTAGCTGAGCGAAAATAGAGAAAGATTGTTAAAGCTCAAACACTGTTTAAAGCTACAAGGGATAGAAAGTGGTGGAGAGCTATGAACCTCCAAGTCCTGAAGCGATGCGACACATAAAAATAAAAATAAATGTAGTCTTTGAATATTCGCTTACATGAATACCATATGGGTGATTATTAATTTAAAGGTGAATTGTTATGGAGAAAGATGCCTTTCATAAACTGAGTAAAATATTAATTGTTTAGAAGAGATCTTTAGAAAAAAAATTGAATTATCTTCCATATAGCGATGAATATTTGACAGATACTTAATAGATGATAAAAAGATATGAAACGAGAAAATTTGATTCTGCCGAAGAATTATGGAAATGTCATGGAGAAAGCATGTGAAAAACGAGGAAGTTCCGAAGAAAATAGGAACGCTAAAGAAATTGCTGCTAACAAATAGAGGGCTGACATTTTGGGGGCGTATAATGAAGAATGAATTCTTGGAGAATTCCACTCTCGCAAAGCTTATTTGAAACCAAGAGAAGTAGTGGGTAACAGTGACGGACCTACTTAACGAGTTTGAGAAAATGAATGCTACAATAAACAAAGGGGTATGCACGGGTGATAAATTCGCAATAAAAGATGGGAGATTGTGAAAAGCAATGATCGCCAACTTCCTGAAAGGACGTGGCACTTACAAGAAGAAGAAGAATCAGGAGGAGAAGAGGAAGTAAAGAAGAAGAAGAAGAAGAAGAAGAAGGAAGAGCAGGTTCGTTTTTGGTGGTGATCGGTATCAAAAGGACTGTGTTGTCCATTTTTGTTTTCAAATTCAGAAAATGTTATACTATCAAATTAATAATCCAAATTTAAATCGACTTATAAAAATGAAAAAAAAAAGCGGGAGGAAGATAAGCTGATTTTTTTCGCAGACCTGATCGACTTTTTCTTAACATTGCAAATCCGACCATTTTCTCATGATACGTTTTTAATGGCGTAAAAGTTCAATGTTTCGAATACAGATTCACCATACTTAAAACAAAAAAGATATCGTCGTCTCCATTTCATCATGATAAAAGCAAACAAAAATATTTAGCCGATGTTATGGTGCAGGATTTTTGTTTTCAAGGAATATTTTTCTTTTATCTTTTTTATACAAGGAATTTTTTAAGAAGTGTTTGTTTAATATTTCTAGCTTTCCCCTGTTTTCACTTGGTCTTTTCGCAGTTAAAGTCTGATAGGAAGAAAAATCGCATGGAAAAAAGAAATGTTGAAAATGACGAGAAAGAAAGAAAGAAAGGCTGTGAAAGAAATGGTAAAAGGTTTTTAAAAAGTTTAAAACAAACGACAAAGAAAAATTTTAAAAAGTGTATGGAAGAAATAAAAAAGATAGAAATGGTAAAAGGATGTAAGAGAAATTAAAACAAAGAAAAAAAGAAAAATTGTCAGAAGAGTGCGAAGGAAAGAAAAAAAGAAAGAAATGGTAAAAGCTTTTAAGATAAAGATTAAAACAAAGAAAAAGTGTAAAAATGAAAGAAAGAAAGAAAGAAAGAAAGAAAAAAAAAAGAAATTTTAATATGTTTTGAAAGAAAGATAACAGAAAGAAAAAAAATTTAAAATGTGTATAAAAGAAAGAGAGAAAAAGAAAGGCTGTGAAGCAAATAGTAAAAGATTTTAAAAGAAAGTTTAAAACAAAGGGAAAAACAATTGTAAAAAGTTTATGGAAGAAACAAAGAAAAGGTAAATATAACAGAAAGAGAATATAAAATGCGTATCAAATCAAGAAAGAAAAAATCTTTGTGTATGAAAGACGTATATAAAAGAAAGAAATTCTATAATTTGTATGTAAGAAAAATTATTAGAAGGAAATATGATACATATATGCATGAAGAAATAAAGAAAGAAAGAAAGAAAGAAAGAAAGAAAAAAGAAACAAAGAAGGAAAGAAAAAAAGAAAGAAAAAATGAAAGAATGAAAAAAAGCGTTATTCATACCCTTTATTTATTCCTTCATTTCTTCATCTCTGTGTTGTCTTTGCTCACTTTTTCTTACAGTTCTTTATTCTTTCTATTATACACACACACTCTCTCTCTCTCTCTCTCTCTCTCTCTCTCTCTCTCTCTCTCTTTCACTCTTTCAACACTCTCTTTAATGGATTATACTTTCTTTCTGTATGTGTTTCTTTTCCGAATTATTACTTTTCTCTTCTCCATTTTAGCTTTTCATTCTTTTTTCTGGCCTTATTTCTCAATTTTAAGTTGTTTTTTTTCTTGATCCATTTTTTTGCTACTATACCGACCCTCACTTTTATTTTCCATTCTTTTCTTTTCGCTTTTTTTTCTGCTTTGTTTTAATCTGTCATTTATTTTCTACTCATTTTGTTTTGTTTTTTTTTTTTGTTGCATACTCTTCCTTCATATCCTTTCTTTTCTTCTTTCCGCTTTTTCCTTTTTATGTTTGGGTCTTCTGTTTATCTCGCTGTGTTTTATCGATGTAAGCTGTCACTCAGAATCGTCTGAATTAGAGAGAAAAAGCTACTTAATTTCTTTCCTATCCTAGATTTGTACCCTCCTCTTCCAGGCAACGTAAATCAAACCAACTATTATCTTTTACTGAATATCAAATGATTTTTTTCTCTCTAACAGGCTTATGTCTTTCTTCCAGGTTTAAGTCTTTTGCTACAAGAACATATTTCCTGTCATTGGATAACGTAACAAAGAAAAGTTTACTCGATTTTGAAAAAAAAAAAATGAAAACAACTGTATTTTTATTTCTATTAGCATCTTCAATTCGAGGCGAAATTAACCGATAGCATCTTTTCCGGAAAAACCAAACCAAAATGGATGACATATTGCAGTTAATAAGGACAAAACAATAGATTTCTTGGATACTTCGAGTTGTATGAGAAATTGATTTTCAGTGATCTAAAAAAGGCTTTTTAAGTATTTCATTTTATAAAGTCAAAAGCAATTATTTATTAAAAAAAAATAGAAAGTGGTAAAGTTTAAAAATAACTTTACTTGACTGTACTATATGGTTTCTTTTAACTATCTCGAAACGTTTAAGTAAAGATACCTTTTGTTTTTTTCATGGAGTAAGAGATTTGAAACCTTTCCTCTGAAGTCCTTTTGTGATATTATATCCTTCGTTTCTGGTCCCCTACCTTTGAAAAGGCAAAGAATGTGACATTATAGGGCAAATTTTTACCCCTACTGAAACCCTTCAAATTGTTTTCATATCTCTGGGAACCTATGCATAAAAATTCATACATACCATTATTAATATCTATTTCTTTTATATTTGTATCGTAGTTCGAGTGTTGAACATAATATATAGACGTCGTGAGAGCACCTCCATGTAGTGTAATAGTTAGCAAGTTTGTCCCACGAGATTAATTACTTCCGGCCTTGTGACATATCTAAGCTACGCTTAGAAAACCCCCATATATGGACGCCGTGCATGCGTCCTGGTCTCGAGTGAGTCACTCAATAATACAACAATCCATCATGTACAGGTCTTGTAGATTAATCAGTGAAGGTGCATTCACACTGAAGCCATATTGACATCGCTAAATACATTCCCGATGATTCTTATAAGTTTAAATAATATAAACCTTTATTATAATAACCAAGTATTTTCCAACAATATGCCGTGCGTGTATAGTAAAATTAATGTAGTATCGTATTCAAATTAGAGAGACAAGTATAAATAGAGAACAACTAGCGAACATGCGGGGCAGCGCTACCTAGCAATCCCGGTTGCTATTCAGGAGACGGAGAACTACGACTACTACCACGCAAAGTGATATGCAAAACATAACAATTAAGAATTTAAAATTAAACAGAAAATACTCAAAAATGTATTAATCTATTTATCATTGTTTCCCATGGAACCCCTAGAGAGTTCTTGAGAATACCGATTGAGAAACATTGCTTTAGGTTCAAGAAACCAGCGCAAAGTAGGAACTAATGCGATACTATTTCAATTCAAACATTCTATAGGTTGTTGTTCCTGCTTCAAAAATGGCTCAATGAACTCGGAAGTACACTGTTCATTTTAGGGGATGTTATTTCCTGGCTGTAATTCCTGCCCAGATAATGTTGCATTATCTTGATACTTGAGAGTTCTTCAGCCCTTTGATTAGGCTTTCTAAGCTTAGCAGGAATCACACGTTTAAAGATGAAACTGATTTCCATTTTGATCTCATCTTCGTCGCCAAAAAGCCATAACTTGATGAGTCTGCAATAACAACGCCAACGCAGTTTAGTCTGGTGACGTCTGTCTTCAAGAGCGATACTCCTGATTTTTATTCACATATACACAACATGGCCGACATGATGCTTGCGTTTCCTTAGTTTCCTGTTACAACACCCACATTGACAGTTAATATAGACCAACAACCGAAAATCATCAATGACCGGCTTTGTTATCAGTTAACCACAAAACTTTTATTTATTGTATTTATACATTTGTTTATTTACTTTTAGTCAAGTAGGTGCCACTTACAAAACGCAATTACAAAGATGTTTCTGACGTCGATAACACTTGAGATCGAGATAAAATGACACCTTCCTCCTCTTCTAGGAGGGTGTCCCTTACATAAAGACACAGTTTAAGAAAACAACCTTTCAGCCAGGATTCTATTAAGCTTGAATGAAGTTCCTATTCTCGTAGGCGTTGGATAGGGGCAGTTATGTTTAATCTTATTGGATTTCCGCGAGTTAAATTCTGGTCCATTCTAGCGGGAAACTAGAATCGAACCTCACTTATTGAACCTTTTTGAACTTTTAGTACGTTCTATTCTTTTTCTTTTTTTTTTTTTTTGTCTTCTGTGATTCGTTACATTATGAAAGTAATAACATAGTTTTTCACTGGGAGACACCACTCATCCCGTTACACTAAACTAACAGATTTTTTTTCGTAACCAATAACTGATTTACTCTTTAACCATTCTGGATTTCCTTTTACATTTCTCTTTGACTTTTCTTATCATTTTCGAGTTTCTCGTGATTTTTTCATGGGAGATATCAAAGGTATCAACCCAACGAGCAGTGCTGTTAGAGGGAATACAAATTTACAGCCAGTGAAAAAAGAATTTGAAATTAATCTAATCTATTTTATCATCATCTACTCCCAAAATTATCACACATATATATATATATATATATATATATATATATATATATATATATATATTTTAAATAGGTTAGAAACGGTACAAAAGCGTATTAAGGCATTAAAACTAGAAATGTTGTATTGCAGGCCATGATAAGTTTAAAATAAAACACACACCAGTCGACCGGTTTCGTCCCCTCTCGTCAGAACTGTTAACGGGGAATTTAGATTATGAGGAAAAAAAAAAAAGAAAAAAAGTCTGTCATGGGTGACATGAATGAATGGACAGGGAAGGAAGGAAAGATAAAATTATACCAACCAAGCTGCTAGAAGCGCAGAACAGCAAGTCCAAGCAAACAATCTCTTTGTTTGCAAAGAGAAGGCCGCTTGGACCTGATGTAAAGCGATTCCAACACCTTGAGATGGAAAAGTGAGTGCGAACTGGCCAAGACGGAAAACCAGTTCACACTGAAATCCATCGCACAAGTTGGATTCTTTATAAAATGATCCGCAATCGAAGACCCATAAGTGTTACGAATGGTATCGCCCAAAGAAAATTTTTTGTTTAGTATATATCAAATGTGTTTGTAAGCTAGCCTCATATTTACAGAGGTGAAATTATATATACAATATATAATATAATAAAATAATATAAATTAATCAAGTGCGATAATATGGGATTATATATGTGTATAGATATATAATAATGTAATTAATGATCGGTTCTATGAATATTAATAGGAGTTACATATTATATTAATATTCGTAAAATCTATTTTGGAATCTATTTTAATCAGGATCAGTGTGTTTGGGCGGATGTGTTCTTTTATGGTTAAATGCAGCGAAAAACTCGATTCTTGTGTTCAGCAAGTTAGGGTTATTTAAGTGTTTTAATATACGCTTCTGCAACAAACACAAGTAATCTATCTATCTATCTATCTATCTATATATATATATATATATATATATATATATATATATATATACATACAAAAATATAGATAACTATACTCGTTTCGAAAAACCCTTGAATTTTTGATTTGCCAATAATCAAATCAATCTCGAGGGGGAAAAAGGTTTTAAAAAAAGAAAGAGCTACCAATATGAAAGTCTGTCGAAAAAATAGCACAGATGCAGGTTTGAAGCCCAAAGAAAAAACCCCGATACGAGTAAACAACTAACTAACAAAAGAGCTCAATACAACCGTAGAGCAGACCTAGATACACCTAGTGAGCCAGACAAACCTACCTAGGTTTCACCTAAATGGATCGTCAGCCAAATTTCCCTGACCATCCGTTTAGGTGAAACCTAGGTTTTTCTGGCTCACTAGGGCTATCTATCTATCTATCTATCTATATATATATATATATATATATATATATATATATATATATATATATATATACATATATATATATATATATATATTTAAATTTATTTAGCAAGTTAGTGTTTTAATATGATAAGCTTCTGCAACCAACAAACACACACACACACACACACACACACACACACACACACATATATATATATATATATATATATATATATATATATATATATATATATATATATGTCGGTGCAAAGCCGACTATGTGGAGCGAACCAACTTGCAGCTGCAGAACCGGATTGGGCAACACGTGCCTTCCTATATAAGACAGGGTGTAGCAAGTAAGAGTAATCGCTTGACTCACTCAGTTTGTGAGTCAGCAATTAGGCTTCATTTCATTAGGTTGCGCTTCTGAAGATCTTGACGGAGCGTTTAGGGTGCTGCAAATGGCTCGGTCGGTTAAACATTTACGGACAAGGTTCATCGACCGACTCTCTGTCTCATGGGTGAGTCGTCTGTAATTCTTTTTTAGGTTTTATAATCACTAGGAGGTTATATTACACCGATTGTTTGTTTTTTTTGTTTTTAGTAATAATTTTTTTTTTTTAGTCACAGTTCCTCCGTGTCTACATTTTTAAGTTTCGCCATTTTGATTATTATCATTCCAACGAATCTTTATGAAGTGTTTAACGACGAAGGCCCCTTTCAAAGAATGCGTTCCGTCATTTTAAAGGCCATATATATATATATATATATATATATATATATATATATATATATATATATATATATATATACAAACAAGTTTCATTAAAATGAACCGACAAGGTATGACTGTTTAAATTTTATTGTTTCTTTTCATTTAACAAATGTGTTGAGTATTTTGTGCAAAATTATGGAAGCTGAAAGTTTGAAATAGTCTGCAGTGACGTCATGTGTAACGGTTATTGAGAACAAGGCAGTACGAAAAAGAATGTGATTATATATATATATATATATATATATATATATATATATATATATATATATATATATGCATAGATTATTTTCTGTGTCTGAATATGTGCGTGCATATGTGTGTGGGTGTGTTAGAGAGAAAAGGAACGTCTCATATACATATTTATAATCTTTTAAAACATTAAGTTATGAACAATATCAACTACACTTATTGTCTGCTAGTCAAATATTGATTTACTTTCGTTATGTTTTAAAATAGTCTTATTTACAAAGTTATTGATTGAAAGAAAGACTGTGAAAGAAAAGAAAGACTGAAAAAGCCTGTGAAAGTAAAAGAAAGAGACCTGTGAAATAAACATTGTGAAAGAAAGAAAGATTGCAAAAGAAAAAGTCTGTGATAGAAAGAGAGACTGTGCGAGAAAGAAGCAAAGATTATGATAGAAAGAAAGACTATGAAAAGGGTAAGAAAGACTGTGAAATTAAAACTGTGAAAGGAAAAACAAATAAGAAAGAAAGACTGCAAAAAAAGAAAGACTGTGAAAGAAAGAAAGAAAGAAAGAAAGAAAGATATGCAGATCGTCAAGAACAAGGCGATGTAGTATTGCACCAATCTTGGCTTAATTCCGATAAATCAATACATCTATATGTTTCTGCTTCCAAGCAGATGCTTCCTCTGTAGTAATAATAATAGCCTAAACACTGAGTACCAATCACCCGATGGGCACATATTCATTCCACTTTGAAAAGGTGGGTCTTACCATCATTTGCACGGTTTGCTGTTTTACCAGGCTACCATTAAACGCATTTTACAAAGGTGTAGTGTACCCTTGTTACCTGATACTGTTTCATTAAATAGCATTGCTACGTGCGTACATTTGCCATAGATTGTACATCGAAACTCGACATTCCGGAACCGCCCACTCAAAATGAGAGCTTTACAGTTGCGTGTGCGCATGCGTAAGTCTGTGTGCCTGATTGTGTGTATATGTGATCGTTCGTATAATTGTCAGAATGAGATTCAACTTTGAAAAATGTTTAAACACAAAGAAATCGTATTTAGTAAAATATGGTTGATTTTTTTTTAGAATAAGATGCTCCATAATAAGATTTTCTGTGTAAAAATCCGTGCATAAGAAAACCAATGAAAAAAGAACTTCCTTCTTTCATTTTGTATTTGACTATGGTTATTCATTGACTAAGTCAGACATTAGTATCAATAGGTGGAATTGGTTACGCATATTTAAAAAAAAATGAAGACTCATATCTTTCAGACTTCTACTTAGCATTCTTTGCATATGGTATTTGAGGAATCATGATTTCAGAATTGGAGGCATGATGTACATATGATATTTTGAATGAAATCTTTGTACCAATTTGATGTCGTATTCGATAGACAGCCGGATTTCTTTGTAGCGAAATTCTCCGCTGTGTACTGTCTATGGAACAGGGTAAACTAAACCGCGCGCTTATTAGAGATTCTTTTCATGGGACATATATTTTTAATGGTAATTCAATAAAATAAAAAATCATACAAATGTGTTTCTTTTATCCCTCAACTGATTGTCGATCAGAGCAATTTCAGTTATGAATGTCATCCTCAATTCATTTGATAATAAAATCTGGTGACTATATTTGCGATTGGACTGTTGAAAATTATGATTATGAAACAAAAGCAGCAGTACTCTCTTCCAGTATTCCATTATTAGGATTACCATCACCTTGTCTGCCAGAACAGCTGATAGGTGGTGTTGTATTCAGGCTTATAGGAAGAACTAGCTTTTTTAACATTAGGATTTTTTTACAATACGCTGACAAACGTTGAAATCATTATAGTATTTAGAATTGTTAAAGTTATTGCAAACATTTTGTTGAGATTTACAAACTGTACGTTTCGCTCAATTTCGCAAATCAATCGATTACATTTGAACAAGCTGATTTGTTTAGAAAATTTTTCAACAACAAAAAAACTACTTCACGGTTCAATAATTTCTTTAATTTAATTTAATTTTATAGGAAATCGTGGTAAACAATATCTTTTAAGAAAAGTTTTTTTTTTTAATTCCTTTTTAACAGCGAAGAATAAATTTATAAGTATTACTTACTTTTGAGCATGCAACATACAACTGGCCATATATAAATATTTCTTTCTGGAGCCAAATTCCAACTTTTTGAAGCCTTTGACCGTATGAAACTGGATTCTTGTATATATAAAAACTTAAAGATATGCAAAAAACAATATTGCATTTTTATTAAATAAGTATTGGTTATTTTGATCATTATTTTTTATTTAAATAGTGGGAGTAATTTATATGTTAAAGAATAAAACTTTCCAGAAAAATTAATGAAAATTTATTGTACTAAGCTACACACTCTAGTAAGCCCCCTTACCGGTTTACACTTCTTCCCAAAATTTTGTTTCGATCGGACAGTGTATACCTATTTTAGAGGGTGTGACGAACGGACTGACGGACTAACGGAAGTCACGGAATTTTATATATAGATAGATCTTTTTTAATCATTTCACTCCAAGCAAGACGATAATGCCATAAAGATGTTGGAAGAAAGGACAATAAAAGAACATGATTCAGAAAATGGGAAGATAAGGAATGACGTTGCATTTAAAGTTTTAAAAACTGTATTTGGCAAAAAAGCAGAGAAACGGAAGTTAGCTTCAGAGGGGACAACTACGAGAAAAAAATCTATTAAAATAGAACTTACGGCCATATCTAATTATTTCAGCTGTAAAAAGAAGTTACATCTAGCTATTTCAGCAGTAAAACGATGAGACCTATCTTCCAATCTAGTACTAACCTTTACATTCAAGCGGTCGAAGTACCAAGAATGAGGGCTCATTTGAACAACTGCCATGAAAATATTTATGAGCCCACTTTTTCTTATTTTTCTCTCCACGACGTGACAACATCAGGACATGCCCCTACTGGGGAGATTTCTTTCCCCAGACAAACCGACTTTCAAATTTCAAACAAACCACGCAGTCATAAACATTATATAACAGTAAAACCACTAAAGGCGTTTCTTCTTTTTCAGCTCTCAGTGTACACACATGTATATTTCTTTATGTTATTCTTTATATAAAAATATATACATACAAATCTCTCTATGCGTTGAAATCCTCATCAGGAATGGTCGTAATTACTCTCGCTAGAAGCTGGTGACCAATAGCAACCTCCTCCGGTACAAACTTGTAACTTCATTCGCCACACTTCTTTCTTCTTTTATGTGCCGTGTCCCTTCAGGACGTAGGCTATTATGGCCCTCCACCTCCTCCTGTTCCTTGTAGCTCTTAATAAGTTTTGTCCTTTTGTTATTTTTCCCAGACCCAGATCCACCAACAACTTGATCAAGCCTATTAAGTATGTCACCCGTTGCTTTCCCCTGTTCCTCTTTCTCGTTATCCGTCTTGTGAGTATCAGATTTTCCAAGCCCCCCTTTCTCATTACGTGTCTCATATATTTCAGCTGCCTCTTCCTGATGTTCTTCTTTGATTTCATTCTCTGTAAAACCTACGCGTTGCTCACATATTCGTCTCATAGTATCCTCAACATCCTTCTGTAGAACCACACTTCTGCTGCTTCGAGTCTCTTCTTCATCGTTGATGAGATTGTCCATTATTCGCTGCCATACAGCAGGACAGATATCACGTAACAGTTTTCTTTGTTTCCAACGACACTTTTCTGTCTCTTAATACTCTGCTTAGCTTTTAGAACGCATCTTTGGCTATCCTAATACGTCTTCAGATCTCAATGCTGCACTTTCCGTCCTCTATCAGAACACTTCCCAGATATTTAAATTTCTGTACCTCCTTGATTTTAGTGTCCCTGATATGTAAATTACATTATGGGCTCATCATTTTGTTGATAACCATGCATTTTGTCTTAGTCCCTTTTTCTCGCTATCCTTCGCGTCTTTCTGTGGAAGCTTTTGTAGATCCCTTTCTATCTTGGTAAAACGAAACAATATGGTTACTCCTGAGACAAAAAACGGTTTCAGCTTCATACTGTACAAATATATACCTATATTATTTGTATTTTATTAGCACTGACAAAAAGCGAGCAAAAGGGAGAGAGAACGGAATGAAGATACATAGATACGTGAAGTAGATTTTAACAAACTAAAATTTGCTGATGACATCGACTATCTTTCAACTGACGACACGAAACAACAGGAAATCTTGGATAAGATTGCTTGGTGATCAATGCGCATAAAAGATAAATGTCATGGCATTTGGCCTCAGTGCTCCCCCGTTTAATATCATTATCTGGGGAGGGGAACATAGTCGAAGCGATTAACGAGATCAAGTATCTTGGAAACGTCGTCGCATTTTATAACAACTGCCACTGCCTTTCAAATGTGCCAGCTGATTCAACATCAACCGGCGCATCTGAAAGGCAGTGATATTAGTTTGCAGGTAAAGTTGCGTTTACTGAAACTGACCGTCTACATCGAGCAGATAAAAAGGACTCAGGTGAAAGCCAATGTGCAACGCTTCACTGCATTCGAATTTCGCTGCTACCACCGTAAACTCAGATGGTTAAACAGAATATAAAATGCTGAAATCGGTGACCGAATTGAAATGAAAAAGAACATAATTCAAAGTATATTCCAAAGACAATTGTCCCTCTTTGGACACAACTGCCGGGTGGATAATTCCAAGAGGATGAATTTAGAAGTTTTCGTGTAATAGAGGAAACAACAGAAGATGTAGGCCAAGGAAGCGATGCATAGGCAACATCGTTAAAGGATGTAACATGGCAATCTTCTTCTTCTTCTTCTTCTTCTTCTTCTTCTTCTTCTTCTTCTTCTATATTCCATGTCGTTTCAGGTCGCGAACGAGCATGTCTTTTCCCAATTTTTTATCCTTAGCAATGTTTATCTTATTACTATCTCTCCCACTCATTGTTCTGCCATCCATTCCCAAAACGTCGTTAGCTAAGTGTTTCGATGTTTCCTCTTACCCCTTTTGAATTGGATATTTCTTTATTTCTTGTAAGTTTCATATTTTCCTAGCCTTCTTTCCTCATTATGTGACCCAAATGTATAAGTGATGTTTTTGCTTCTATTTTCTTTAAAACTTTTTCGTTACTTGCACACTCAGTCCATGGTAGTCTCAGCATCTTTCTCTAGAAACACATTTCTCTCTCTCTCTCTCTCTGTGTTTGTGTGTATGTGTGTGTCTCTCCCTCTCTGTGCGTGCGTGAATATGTGTGTGCGCGTGTGTAAAATTACAGAAATAACTAAAATTATATCTGTAAAAGGAAAATATGAATAAAGTCAAAGCAAAAAATTTGATGGACATTATCTAGGCATCAGAGGACGAAACGCGTCGACTAAGATAGGTTTTCCATTTTGTCTTTACTCATATATATATATATATATATATATATATATATATATATATATATATATATATATATATGACGAAAATCGATGACAAACAGGATAAAAAAATATTCGTGTGACGCGTATCACCTTTGGACATCATAGTACTAGAAATGGTTTCTGGTTTGTCATAGATTTTTCCCAAAATTGAACTTCATATATAAAGTCTATATATCGTTTTCTCATACATACATACATACATATATATATATATATATATATATATATATATATATATATATATATATATAAAATATATATATATATACTCTTATGTTATTTGTTATTACATATATATATATATAATCTATATAGATATATATGCATATATATTTTGTTATTATATATATTTATTTATTGTCATATATATATATATATATATATATATATATATATATATATATATATATATATATATATATATATATAATGTACAGTGAGTGTATGCTGAGTTCGAATTCCAGTCGAGATCTTACATCCAATTATGCGTAAATATTCTTCAGAAATGTAGGAATCCTTCACAGGATATTATTTGTAAACCAGCCAAGTGAATTCAAACACCGTTTGTAGCTGTATCGAAGCAAATAATATATATATATATATATATATATATATATATATATATATATATATATATATATATATATATATATATATATATATATACGTATATATGCGTGTGTTAGTATGCGTAAATATATATGTATACATGCGTGTTAGTATGCATATATATATGTGTATATATAAATAAATGCGTATATATATATATATATATATATATATATATACGCATACTATCACATATATATATATATATATATATATATATATATATATATATATATATATATATATATATATATTAGTGTGTTATAGAATCCGAAGAAAAGTGTAGAAATTAGATAAAGTCGTCAAACTTTTTATTAACAACGCGTTTCGACTTCATTTGGGGGAAGCGGCTTCATGTCAGATTTGTCTTTCATCCTGACCTAAAGACGCCTATCTAATGGAGTTAAAAGATGTTATCAATAAAAAAATGTTTTCCACTTTTTCTTCGTTCTCCATCCACCATGCATTTGTGGTATGGTCCGTTGTCTTATACGATTACTACATTTTCTATATTATTGTTGAAAATTTTCTCTAATGAAGTTTGGCAGCATTGGTCTAATATGTTTGTGTAAGTTTTTGAATTCATTCTCCCCTCAGGTGTGAATAAAATTTCTGTCCTATAAAACGACATGCAGCCCCAAACCATTAAGCTCACACCTCCAACTTTTACTTTTGGGGCAATACATTGACCATCATATGCTTCCCCAACTTGTTGACGAACACAAACAACTCCAGGGATTCCAAAAATTTGATAAAGTAAGAATTTTATTGATAATTTTCTATTTAATGAAATACAGTATTAATAGGCGTAATAAAATCAATTATGTTCAATGAATTACTTTCAATTAATAAAGAAACTTACTTCAAATTTGCTTTTATCAGATCAGACAATCCTCAGCCATCTAATGTTCTGGGACTTTTGCAACAGAAAGTCTCTTTTTATTATTAACCTCAGACAGCTATGGCGTTTTCTAGCTTTACATGCTTTGAGGCCAGCTTCTACTAACTTTCTTCTCACTTTGCAAGTCAAAATCACTTTGTTGCCTTTTGAATTCAGCAGTATGTTAGAAGTGTTTTTTCCTATCACCTAAAGATACCCTCTTTAGCAGTCTGTCTTCCCTTGAATTTGTACACCTTTTCCGGCCTTGACCATCACGATTTTTGAAAGAATTCGTTTCGTTCTATCTTCTAATGGTTGTTTGAGATATTTTCAACAAAGAAGAAGCACTTATAAATTGATACTAAACTTGTTACTAAAAAATTAGAAAAGATTTAGTACTACATATTAAATTTCAAATAAATGAATTTGTCCCATAATGTTAAATATGTAAAAATGAACACAAATCATTATTGGTACCCACCTCTACCATAAATGCCAATGAAATATCTATTCAAGAATGCTTATTTTAGTGTTTTCAGCTAATATATGTACGAGTTTCAACCATATTTCTAACTTTTCTACACCCGTCCAATAATTTTGTCTATAGGTGTATATATCGATCTTGAAGCACAAGAAAAATATGGCATTTGCTTTTGGCGAGTTACTAAGCGTAGCTTAGATGTGGCTCAATGACGAAAGCATGAAGTCACCAGTGAGGATCGGACTCACTACTCTAGCGAGACAAGCTTGTTAACCATTACACTATGTCGAAGTGCCTTGACTCATTTGCGTATGAATGCTTTTAGGGTGCGTAACATTTGCAATGCATTTACACACCTTTTCTACAAACAATGGTTGTTCAGGAGTCGAAAGAAAAATTAAGACGTACCGTCAAAAAATTTCCTCAAGATTTGAATTATTCAGTATCTATCTCCAAGATGGAGGAACTAAAAACAACTAGGCGTCCTCCCAGTGGGCTTACCGTACGCCTTGGCCCCAACCCAGGATTTTTTTTCCGTCCCTTCGCGTGGCCCTGTTCTCGGTCGTCGTTCACACCACAAGTTCGTTAGGTATTTACCAAGCCCTGATTTTACTTACTAAGCTCAGCTTAGTTAGACATAAAATCACATGTACCACCCAGTGAGGATCGAACACACAACATTACTAATTACTAAGTACAAACAGCTCGGTAAACATTTCCGAATGCCAAGGCCCCCATATCAGAACAATTGCTACTGCTACTTCTCCTCTTCCTGTTCCTCTTCTTCCTGTTCCTTTTTCTTCTTCTTTCCCTTCTGCTCATCCTCCTTTGCCTTCTCCTTCTACTCAACCCCTTCCTTTCTCCTGCTCCTTCTCATCCTCTTTCTCATTCTTTTCCTTTTGCTTCTCCTCTTTCTTCTAATTCTCCTCTTCTTCCAACTACATCTCCTCCTTATTTGATTTTTCCTTCTTCTACTCATCTTCCTCCCCACCTTCATCTCCATCCTCCTCCTTCTTTTTATATTACTTCTTTTCCTTCTTTTCCTTCTTTTCCTTCTTCTCCGACTTCTTCTTTGGGTTCTCCTTCTACTCGTCCTCCTCCTTTTTATACTCCTTCTCCTCCTACTCTTTCTCATTCTTCTCCTCTTCCTTCTCCTCTTTCTTGTAATTCATCTCCTCTTCCAACTCTATCCCCTGTTTCGTATTTGGCTTTTACTTCTTCTTCTACTCCAACCCGTCATCCTTCTTTTTCTTCTTTTTCTTCTCGTCCTCTTACTTCTCTCCTCGTCTTTCTCATTATCCTCCTCTTCTTTCTTCTTCTTTTTTTCATTCTCCTCTCCCTCCTCCTTCTTCTTCTTCTCATCCTCCTCCTCTTCCACTCCTTTTATTTCATCTTGTCACTGTTGTCTTTTATTTCAACCATTCTTCATTCTATTCTTGAATTCTACGGGAGCTTAGATTTCATTGAAACCATGTCAGTTTAAAACCGCGTGAACTCTTAACTTCTAACAACTGTCAATCTGTTTGTTTTAATTTCTTTCTTTTTTCACTTTTTTAAATTCGTTCTTGAATAAAAGACATTTCATCTTGCACCGAAACGCCAAATCAAACTAGAAGAATCGAAAAAGAAAAGGAAATACGACACTTTTACAGCAATCATTATTCATCGATTTAACAAAAATCAAATATCCCCTCCGAAGAGAATGTTAACGGTGAAAACGACGCCTTTCTCATGGCAATGCGAATGACTTGATTTGATAACAGAGACACACCGAACAGAACAACTCAAGCGTTATTTGACACATATATTTTACAGTAAAAATATCTCCTGTATTTGAGAATTACACTATCAAGTAATGCGAAGTTTTTTTCAGAGATCTTTTACGAAATGTGAGGCAGGATCTCAATTGATTCCGACCGAAATCAGTTACATGATTATTATTAACTTTACGAATAGAATTTCTTTCTTTCTTAACTTCAATTGCATTTTATCTCAACATCAAAGACCAACATTCTATGATCCTTAGGGCGAATCGGAAATCAAGAATAAGTATATTTGTTTTGATTTATCTGAATTACTGATGACCGTAGAATGACAGTCTGAGAAATTGCGATGAAATGCAACTGAAATAAAGATTAAAAGTAATTAATATTATCCGTACTAAATAAGAAGAAAAGCGGGTAAAAGATTTACAATAACAAGCATAATGTTATAAATTCGGAAAAGTCAAATCTATTACGTCTATTACTAGCTTGACAAATCAAAGAAAAAATAGTGAAAACTTAATAATTCCAACGTTTCTTTTCATAATTTCGGACAATTCAATACTGTTACGGCTATTATTATTTTGACAAAAGGAAAGTAGAAGAAAGCAACCCTTGGCAAAATTTATAATAATTAAATGGTTCACCTTAAAAATTAGGAAAATCCAAGACTATTAGCCTTTTATTAGGTTGATAACAGTAAATAGGAAGAGAGAAATTGTATAAAAATGACAATGTTTCATCTCAAAAATTCGCACAACTCAAGACTATTACGTCCATTACTAGGCTCATAACTAGGAAAAACTTGTTTTTTTTTTAAATCACAATAATTAATTTCAAATTCGGACGATTTAAGACTATTACGTATTTTATTAGGTTGATATAGTAAATAGGAATAGAGAAAAATTTGCCAAAAATTTATAACAATGACAATAATTTCATAAATTCGGACCATTTACTAATATTATGTACATTATTATCGTGATAATAGCAACAGGAAGAAAAACTAGTGAGAATTAATAATAATAATAATAATAATCAGGATTTCCTCTAATAAATTCGAACAGCTCAAAACTTATGTCAATTACTATTTTGACAAAAGGAATGAAGAAGATCTAGTCATCAATTTAGAATAACGACATTGCTTCCTTCCATGAGTTCGAACAATTCACAACTATTGCGCCTAGTTATGAAGAAAGAAAAACTAGTAAAAAAATATCGCAATGACAATTCTTCTTTTCATGAATTCAGACACGCCAAGACTAATATGTCTAAAACGAGATTAACAACAGTAATAGAAAGAAAGAAAAACTAGTAAAATATTAACAATAAGGAGAATGATTAATCTCATAAATTCGGACAACTTACGACCTTTATACCTTTTAGTAGTTTAATAAGAAAAACTAGTGTAAAAATAATAATATCAATACTCCATCTCTTAAATTCGGATAACTCAAGACTGTTATGTCTATTAGAAGTAGGATGAAAGTCTAACATTATTAATAATGACAATTCTTCATCTCAGCAATTTTGATAACTTAAGACGAGATCGGCCCTGATGTTATTTGCTTCATTTAACATTGACGTCACTCATTTGCCGGACGCGGAGAAAAAAAAAAAAACGAAAGGAAAAAATTTGATGATTATCCACAAACAAAACTAAAGCATTTATTCGACCGCATAATTTTATTGTGAAAATTCGGTCGGACTTTTATTGATCAATTGATTTATTAATATTGTCTTTTTCTTCTTGATCGAACCGAGATCTCTGTTTATTCTAGTTATCCCTCCCCCTCCCCTACTACAAAAAATCAGATTTCTATGGTTCGACACTGGCAATCAAGAGTGTTTAAATCAGATACTCTTGCCCTGGACAAAACAGGTCAATTCAATATGAAGAGATTCGTTAATAGGTTTTTATTGTGTTAACAGAAAAGTCATTTACTTTTTAACAAGAATTCTCACGGTCTCTGGTTGGAATGACAGGTCCGATCAAAAATCAATATTTATCACTTATAATTCAATTAGCATAAACATTATAGAAAGAATTATAACTTGGGAATGTTCTTTTGCAAAACATTTCTTTTGTCTACTTTGCAAATATGATTTCTTGTATTTAATTCTTAAAAGAAAGCTGGAATTTCTGATACGTGCCCATTTTAAAAGTCGACAGAAATTTGATTATATTTTTCATTTTAATACGACTTTTTGCTACTTATTTAATTTAGTGAATGAAATTTGTCTCATTATAGGATAGATACAACGCTATATTATCATAGTTGTTCAATTTAGGGAATTTTAAAATTGTCCCGAAATAATTGCTATATTTAAATATATATTTCATATACTAACTGGAACAATTATTATGGAACAGAGATAGTATCTTTACGAGATCATAGTTTGTTAAGTTTTTTGGTATAAAAACAGTCCCAAAATGGCGGTTACATTTTAATAAATATTCCATACACTAAAATTAATATTAATCCACAACGCACGCCTTAATAAATTCAACATTCCTTCATTGTGAATCCATTTTTAAAAGTCCCGTTTCATTTTAAAAATTGAAAAAATTGGCCGAAATTATATCCTAAATTGTACTGGAGAAATGTTATTTTGAGCTATCATCGTCTACCGCCTCTTTTTTTATCATTTCACCCCAAGCAAGGCAGTAAAGCCACTGAGATGCAAGAGGTTACTGAGTGTTAGAGAATAGAAGCAGTGTTAATGAGAGAGGAATTAAAAAGACAGGATATAACGATTGACATTGCATTTAAATTTTTGAAGATCAAACTTGATTGGGAAGCAAGAAGCTGAAAAAGTGTTCCACAATCGAGAAGTTCGAGAGAAGAAACTGTTAACATAGAACTTACGGTTACCTCTAGCCATTTTAACTGGGAAATGATGAGAGATTACCACCAATCGAATACTGCGATCAAATAAAGAAATTTGTCAAATACTTTTACTGTAAAAGAAAATCCGCAAAATACGTTTTTACACTAAAATTCAACGAATGCGAAAGCCTTGAGAGCCACTCAAATAATGAGTTTACTGTTACAAAGGTAATGACGAATGAGGTGTATGATATGAATGAAATAGAAGGTGGGAGTAAGTAAATATTATCAGAATAACGAAGATAGACAGTGATTGATTCTTGGCATCAAGGAGTTAAGTCTGTTTCATAAAGTCACAGTTCTTGGGAAAAAGATGAGTGGAAATGTCATATTTTGAACACGGGGCAGATAGGGGTGATTCAAAGCCTTGGGAGTAGTATGATGAATTGTTGTTGTAAAGATTTTAACTGCTGGAACTTAAAAATGGAACTCATTTGCATATTTATCATCTATAATTACGAATAATTTTAATTCACTCTCTCTCTCTCTCTCTCTCTCTCTCTCCACATACGCACACACACACACGTGTATCTGTGTGTGTGTGTGTGCGTGCGTGCTTGTTGAAAACCGATCAAACTGGAGAAACACCCGCTACCGAGGTATAACTAACTTTAAATCGTCTCAAGCATCTGAGAGAATTAAGAATTAACGCTAAATCTCGGGCTAATACATTAATCCGTATGACAGTCAACCCTCCAGCATGTCCCTCGTGTTGACTTGTTTGCAAATCCCGTGCAGGATTGTTCTCCCATACGAAACATAAACATAAAAACTGAAGTGAAAGACACTCATACGTCGAAAGCGACGGGAGAGTCAATCATCATCATCATCATCATCATCATCATCATCATCATCTATCTAGCTATCTATCTATATCTATCTATATATATATATATATATATATATATATATAGAGAGAGAGAGAGAGAGATGTGCGTGACTGTGTGTATGTGCCATGTCACCTCAGGACATGGTTGATCATAGCCCATCACATCTTCTTATGTTTTTTGCTTAACCAAATTTCTTCTTTAAAATCCATCTTTCTATTTGTGATACTTGTTCTGCCATTCATTTACTCGCACTCTTTAAGTAGGTTACTCGCTGTATATTGCTTCTTATCTTGACTTCTATATGCCATGTGGATGTTCAGTTCTCCTCGCCTTCCTTCCTCATTATAGATCCCAACATTTTCAGCTGTTTACTTCTGTTTATATCTGTTTCTTTATCTATCATTCCAATTTTCCATAAAGCTTCGGCGTTTTTTACTAACCATGGCATCTTCAGCGTCCTTTCGTAGAACCACATCTCCATCACTTCAAATCTCTTAATCTGTGAGGAAATTGTCCAGCATTCACTATATTTGATATCAAATAGCAGTTCCATGCTCTTTTCTTTTTTTCTAACAACATTTTTTATCTCTTAAAACTTTATTATTTTCTGAAATGCATGGTGTGGTTGACCAGCATTCATAAAATATTACATAGCACTTCAACACTCTGTTTTTAGCTACTATCTTTTAATACTTGGCTTACTTTCTGAAAGGCAGGCAGGCATTTTCAAAAATTCACTGCCATATAAGATATTTAATATCAAATAATAGTTCCACACCTTTAACGACATTTTCCTACCTCTTAAAACTTTCCTTACTTTCTGAAAGGCATGTTGTGGTTGTCCTGCATTCATTGCCATATAGGTTATTAAATACTCGCAGTAGAGCCCGGCGTTGCCCGGGGATGTAACAGTAAGAGATAGATCAAGTATCGACCATATCATAAAGACTGAAAAATAAAATTGACAAAGATTATTGTTTAAGATTGACGGACACGCATGTCTTAATTATTTTTTTTTGTTTTTTTTTTTTTGTTTTTTTTACGAATTGGTCAAACCCAAACTCAAACAAAAACATTGTTTTCAATCCTTATGAGTCTACCGACTGAATAGAATTTTATTATAAACACTCGTCTTGTAAATGGAATTTTTAAAGCATTCTGAATGTAAAAATAAAGAAAAAAATGTGCAAGACAATAAGAAACACTATCTGCCAAAAAAAGTGAAGTTTTGTTGAAATCGGTTGAAAAATGTAGGAAATGCGATCCCATATATAAACGAACACAGACGCACATATACAAACAACCTGGGTTTTATAATAAGTATAACTCGATATGAGTTGTCCCCCTTCCATTCTCGCAACAGCGATGCCTCTTAATCGTGTTTTCAAATTGATTTCGTGCAAAAACAATTGTGTTTTCTAATTTTTTGGCGCTGTCAGAACCACCGCAAGGTAATTTTACGTAGTCCCGTGAAGTTTTGTTGAAATCGGTTGAAAAATGTAGAAATCAATCAAAATATAAACGAACTGACACACACACACACACACACACACACACACACACACACACACACACCTGGGTTTTATAATAAGTATGATTATATAGCAGATCGGTACTCTTTTCTTTGTTTCTAACGAGATTTTCTTATCTCTTAATACTTTGCTTATCTTCAGACAGGTATAAGGAGTTTGCCCCGCATTCAATGCCACATTGTACATTAGATGTTACATAACAGTCATTTCTTTCGTTTCTGAAAACATGTTCCTATCTATTAAAACTTTGCTTACTTTCTGAAAGGCATGAGCAGATTGTCTAGCTTTTCCTGACAGCTGTTCATCAGTTTTTCTTGGTTTATTTGCCTATCTCTTAATACTTTGTTAAGAAAGCGTCTTTTGCTATTGCTGTGCACTTTTAGATTTCCGTTTCATATTTTCCATCGTCTATACAATCCATAAAATAACTTTTTAAAGAATAAATAACTTTTTTTAAAGTGAAGCGGACGGAATCGACTTCAAAATGGCGATCCGAATCACGGATTATTATGTCGTCACATGGCTACGTGATATATAGATGAAATGTTCTGTTTAATTCAGTTCTGTGGCTTAAACTCTCATGGGGTCAAAATTAGGCATGAAACTTTTATACCCGAATTTCGCTCCGCTTGCATAACGTTTTTTAAATGCCTATTTTAAGCCCGACTTAAAATGTCTCATGCAAATTCACGTTTTCTGTTAATTAAAAACATAACGTTTACTTATTAGAAATGTCAACATAATTCGTTTATTTAAAATTGTAAAACAAATTACAAATTTAGGATAGCGAAATTAAATAGGCGTAACAAGTTAGATATCTGGGAAGCGTATGAACAGAGGACGGAAAGGGCGACATGGAAATCCGAAGGCACATTGGGATAGCGAAATTAAATAGGCGTAACAAGTTAGATATCTGGGAAGCGTTACAGAGGACGGAAAGGGCGACATGGAAACTGAAGGCACATTGGGATAGCGAAATTAAATAGGCGTAACAAGTTAGATATCTGGGAAGCGTATGAACAGAGGACGGAAAGGGCGACATGGAAATCCGAAGGCACATTGGGATAGCGAAATTAAATAGGCGTAACAAGTTAGATATCTGGGAAGCGTATGAACATCCGAAGGCACATTGGGATAGCGAAATTAAATAGGCGTAACAAGTTAGATATCTGGGAAGCGTATGAACAGAGGACGGAAAAGGGCGACATGGAAATCCGAAGGCACATTGGGATAAAGGAAATTAAATAGGCGTAACAAGTTAGATATCTGGGAAGCGTATGAACAGAGGACGGAAAGGGCGACATGGAAAATCCGAAGGCACATTGGGATAGCTTAAATAGGCGTAACAAGTTAGATATCTGGGAAGCGTATGAACAGAGGACGGAAAGGGCGACATGGAAAATCCGAAGGCACATTGTTAAAGAAATTAAATAGGCGTAACAAGTTAGATATCTGGGAAGCTGAACAGAGGACGGAAAGGGCGACATGGAAATCCGAAGGCACATTGGGATAGCGAAATTAAATAGGCGTAACAAGTTAGATATCTGGGAAGCGTATGAACAGAGGACGGAAAGGGCGACATGGATTTGGGATAGCCGTAACAAGTTAGATATCTGGGGAAGCGTATGAACAGAGGACGGAAAGGCGACATGGAAATCCGAAGGCACATTGGGATAGCGAAATTAAATAGGCGTAACAGATATCTGGGAAATGAACAGAGGACGGAAAGGGCGACATGGAAATCCGAAGGCACATTTAAATAGAATTAAATAGGCGTAACAAGTTAGATATCTGGGAAGCGTATGAACAGAGGACGGAAAGGGCGACATGGAATCTTTTTAAATAGGCGTAACAAGTTAGATATCTGGGAAGCGTATGAACAGAGGACGGAAAGGGCGACATGGAAATCCGAAGGCACATTGGGATAGCGAAATTAAATAGGCGTAACATTAGATATCTGGGAAGCGTATGAACAGAGGACGGAAAGGGCGACATGGAAATTTTGGGATAGCGAAATTAAATAGGCGTAACAAGTTAGATATCTGGGAAGCGTATAACAGAGGACGGATGGAAATCGAAGGCACATTGGGATAGCGAAATTAAATAGGCGTAACAAGTTAGATATCTCGTATGAACAGAGGACGGAAAGGGCGACATGGAAATCCGAAGGCACATTGGGATAAAGAAATTAAATAGGCGAACAAGTTAGATATCTGGGAAGCGTATGAACAGGATTTGGGATAAAGCGAAATTAAATAGGCGTTTAGATATCTGGGAAGCGTATGAACAGAGGACGGAAAGGGCGACATAAATCTGAAGGCACATTGGGATAGCGAAATTAAATAGGCGTAACAAGTTAGATATCTGGGAAGCGTATGAACAGAACAGAAAAGGGCGACATGGAAATCCGAAGGCACATTGATATAGCGAAATTAAAATAGGCGTAACAAGTTAGATATCTGGGAAGCGTATGAACAGAGGACGGAAAAGGGCGACATGGAAATCCGAAGGCACATTGGGATAGCAGAAATTAAATAGGCGTAACAAGTTAGATATCTGGGAAGCGTATGAACAGAGGACGGAAAGGGCGACATGGAAACCACATTGGGATTTAAATAGGCGTAACAAGTTAGATATCTGGGGAAGCGTATGAACAGAGGGACGGAAAGGGCGACATGGAAATCCCGTAACAAGTTAGATATCTGGGAATATGAACAGAGGACGGAAAGGGCGACATGGAAATCCGAAGGCATTAGGATAAAAATTAAATAGGCGTAACAAGTTAGATATCTGGGAAATGAACAGAGGACGGAAAGGGCGACATGGAAAATCTCAAGGCACATTTTTAAATAGGCGTAACAAGTTAGATATCTGGGAAGCGTGAACAGAGGACGGAAAGGGCGACATGGAAATCGAAGGCACATTGGGATAGCGAAAATTAAATAGGCGTAACAAGTTAGATATCTGGGAAGCGTATGAACAGAGGACGGAAAGGGCGACATTTGAAGGCACATTGGGATAGCGAAATTAAATAGGCGTAACAAGTTAGATATCTGGGAAGCGTATGAACAGAGGACGGAAAGGGCGACATGGAAACTGAAGGCACATTGGGATAGCGAAATTAAATAGGCGTAACAAGTTAGATATCTGGGGAAGCGTATGAACAGAGGACGGAAAGGGCGACATGGAAATCCGAAGGCAATAGCGAAATTAAATAGGCGTAACAAGTTAGATATCTGGGAAGCGTATGAACAGAGGACGGAAAGGGCGACATGGAAATCCGAAGGCACATGGGATAGCGAAATTAAATAGGCGTAACAAGAAAAGGGCGACATGGAAATCCGAAATTAAATAGGCGTAACAAGTTAGAATCTGGGAAGCGTATGAACAGAGGACGGAAAGGGCGACATGGAAATCCGAAGGCACATTGGGATAGCGAAATTAAATAGGCGTAACAAGTTAGATATCTGGGAAGCGTATGAACAGAGGACGGAAAGGCGACATGGAAATCCGAAGGCACATTGGGATAGCGAAATTAAATAGGCGTAACAAGTTAGATATCTGGGAAGCGTATGAACAGAGGACGGAAAAATTAAATAGGCGACATGGAAATCCGAAGGCACATTGGGATAGCGAAATTAAATAGGCGTAACAAGTTAGATATCTGGGAAGCGTATGAACAGAGGACGGAAAAGGGCGACATGGAAATCCGAAGGCACATTGGGATAGCGAAATTAAATAGGCGTAACAAGTTAGATATCTGGGATCAGAGGACGGAAAGGGCGACATGGGAAGGCACATTGGGATAGCGAAATTAAATAGGCGTAACAAGTTAGATATCTGGGAAGCAAACAGAGGACGGAAAGGGCGACATGGAAATCCGAAGGCACATTGGGATAGCGAAATTAAATAGGCGTAACAAGTTAGATATCTGGGAAGCGTATGAACAGAGGACGGAAAGGGCGACATGGAAATCCGAAGGCACATTGGGATAGCGAAATTAAATAGGCGTAACAAGTTAGATATCTGGGAAGCGTATGAACAGAGGACGGAAAGGGCGACATGGAAATCCGAAGGCACATTGGGATAGCGAAAATTAAATAGGCGTAACAAGTTAGATATCTGGGAAGCGTATGAACAGAGGACGGAAAGGGCGACATGGAAATCCGAAGGCACATTGGGATAGAAATTAAATAGGCGTAACAAGTTAGATATCTGGGAAGCGTATGAACAGAGGACGGAAAGGGCGACATGGAAACTAAGGCACATTGGGATAAAGGCGTAACAAGTTAGATATCTGGGAAGCGTATGAACAGAGGACGGAAAGGGCGACATGGAAATCTGGGATAGCGAAAATTAAATAGGCGTAACAAGTTAGATATCTGGGAAGCGTATGAACAGAGGACGGAAAGGGCGACATGGAAATAAGGCACATTGGGATAGCGAAATTAAATAGGCGTCGTAACAAGTTAGATATCTGGGAAGCGTATGAACAGAGGACGGAAGGGCGACATGGAAATCCGAAGGCACATTGATAGGGAAACATGGGAAGCGTATGAACAGAGGACGGAAAGGGCGACATGGAAATCGAAGGCACATTGGGATAGGGATAGCGGCGTAAAAGTTAAATAAGCGTAACAAGTTAAATAGAACAAGTTAGATATCTGGGAAGGTATGAACAGAGGACGGAAAGGGGCGACATGGAAATCTGAAGGCACATTGGGATAAAGAAATTAAATAGGCAACAAGTTAGATATCTGGGAAGCGTATGAACAGAGGACGGAAAGGGCGACATGGAAACTGAAGGCACATTGGGATAGCGAAATTAAATAGGCGTAACAAAGTTAGATATCTGGGATAACAGAGGATGAACAGAAAAGGGCGACATTTATAGCGAAATTAAATAGGCGTAACAAGTTAGATATCTGGGAAGCGTATGAACAGAGGACGGAAAGGGCGACATGGAAACTTGGGATAGGCGTAACATTAGATATCTGGGAAGCGTATGAACAGAGGACGGAAAGGGCGACATGGAAATAAGGCACATTGGGATAACAAGTTAGATATCTGGGAAGCGTATGAACAGAGGACGGAAAGGGCGACATGGAAATCCGAAGGCACATTGAAGGCACATTAGATATCTGGGAAGCGTATAACAGGGAAAGGGCGACATGGAAATAGGCGTAACAAGTTAGATATCTGGGAAATGAACAAGGACGGAAAAGGGCGACATGGAAATCCGAAGGCACATTGGGATAGCGAAATTAAATAGGCGTAACAAGTTAGATATCTGGGAAGCGTATGAACAGAGGACGGAAAGGGCGACATGGAAACCGAACACATTGGGATAGGAAATTAAATAGGCGTAACAAGTTAGATATCTGGGAAGCGTATGAACAGAAGAGGACGGAAAGGGCGACATGGAAATCCGAAGGCACATTGGGATATTAAATAGGGCGTAACAAGTTAGATATCTGGGAAGCGTTGAACAGAGGACGGAAAGGGCGACATGGAAATCTCACATTGGGATAGCAAATTAAATAGATTAGATATCTGGGAAGCGTAGAACAGAGGGACGGAAAGGGCGACATTGAAGGCAATTGGGATAAAGGAAATTAAATAGGCATTGAACAGAGGACGGAAAGGGCGACATGGAAACTAAAAGAAGATATCTGGGAAGGTAAACGGAAAGGGCGACATGGAAATTGAAGGCACATTGGGATAAAGGAAATTAAATAGGCGTAACAAGAATATCTGGGAAGCGTGAACAGAGGACGGAAAGGGCGACATGAACTGAAGGCACATTTATAGGAAATTAAATAGGCGTAATAAGTTAGATATCTGGGAAGCGTATGAACAGAGGACGGAAAGGGCGACATGGAAAAAAGTTGATATCTGAAGAACAGAGGACGGAAAGGGCGACATGGAAATCGAAGGCATTTGTCTTC
Source organism: Acanthosepion pharaonis (assembly GCA_903632075.3). Taxonomy (NCBI): domain Eukaryota; kingdom Metazoa; phylum Mollusca; class Cephalopoda; order Sepiida; family Sepiidae; genus Acanthosepion; species Acanthosepion pharaonis. The sequence continues at coordinate 3,006,002 of CAHIKZ030000779.1, read as the reverse complement.
CAAAATCCCGAACTGTTATGTCGTATCATCCCTTTTATATGCCAGTAGATGTTGGACAATCTCGTCAATGATGAAGAATAGACTTGAAGCAACATAAATGTGGCTATACAGAAGGATGCTGAGAATACCATGGACCGAACATGTGAGCAACGACGAAGTTTTAGGGAAAATGGAAACAAAAAGAACACATATACAGCGCTTGTCCATTGCCATAAATATTCAAAAATATTCTTTTGTAGACTCTGCCAACATCTGCCTCAGACAATAACTTTTACAAATAAACTTCTTCCTTTTAATGCTATATTAATAGAAAATGAAACGATAAATTCCGGACATATAATAGAGCGCGTATTCTTCATCTACGAAATGAGATCTTACATCTTTTATACATATTGTTAAAGGAAGATAAAAAGTATTCTAATATTATTTGAGCTACAGCATTTCGCAACGTGTCCATAACTTTTTGACAAATCTGGTGACAAGCGATTAGTTTGTAGTCGGTTGATTGCAACGTATGTGCATCGTTTCAAGAAACTAACCGCGTTAGTAGTGGGTTTTGCATAATATTTGGTTTGATAATACAAATTGGTACAAAAAACATTGTTCACATGACACTTTTGGATATAGTTTGGTATGGTTTCGCCATGGAACAATCATAAATAATAATAATAATAAATAAAAAGAAACAAAAGTATTTTCAAAAAAAAAAGAAACAAAAATCTGCCAGGTAAATCAGTATTAAGAAAGAAAGGAAATATGGAAAAAAAAAAAAGAAAGAAAGAAAGAAAGAAAAGATCTGCCAGGCTGTAATCAGTATTAAGAAAAGAAAGGGAAAATATGGAAAGAAAGAAAGAAAGAAAAAAGAAAGATCTGCCAGGCTGTAAAAAGAAAGAAAAAATATGGAAAATAGGCTGGAAAAGGGAAAATATGGAAAGAAAGAAAGAAAGAAAGAAAGAAAGAAAGAAAGAAAGAAAGAAAGAAAGAAAGATCTGCCAGGCTGTAATCAGTATTAAGAAAGAAAGGGAAAATATGGAAAGAAAGAAAGAAAGAAAGAAGAAAGAAAGAAAGAAAGAAAGATCTGCCAGGCTGTAATCAGTATTAAGAAAGAAAGAAAATATGGAAAAAGAAAAAGAAAGAAAGAAAGAAAGAAAGAAAGAAAGAAAGAAAGAAAGATCTGCCAAAAGAAAGAAAGAAAGAAAATAAAGGAAAGAAAGAAAGAAAGAAAGATCTGCCAGGCTGTAATCAGTATTAAGAAAGAAAGGGAAAATATGGAAAGAAAGAAAGAAAGAAAGAAAGAAAGAAAGAAAATCAGAAAGAAAGAAAATATGGAAAGAAAAGAAAGAAAAGAAAGAAAGAAAGAAAGAAAGAAAGATCTGCCAGGCTGTAATCAGTAAAGAAAGAAAGGGAAAATATGGAAAGAAAGAAAGAAAGAAAGAAAGAAAGATCTGCCAGGCTGTAATCAGTATTAAGAAAGAAAGGGAAAATATGGAAAGAAAGAAAGAAAGAAAGAAAGAAAGAAAGAAAGAAAGAAAGAAAGAAAGATCTGCCAGGCTGTAATCAGTATTAAGAAAGAAAGGGAAAATATGGAAAGAAAGAAAGAAAGAAAGAAAGAAAGAAAGAAAGAAAGAAAGAAAGAAAGAAAGAAAGAAAGAAAGAAAAGATCTGCCAGGCTGTAATCAGCATTAAGAAAAGAAAGGGAAAATATGGAAAAGAAAGAAAGAAAGAAAGAAAGAAAGAAAGAAAGAAAGAAAGAAAGATCTGCCAGGCTGTAATCAGTATTAAGAAAGAAAGGAAAATATGGAAAGAAAGAAAGAAAGAAAGAAAGAAAGATCTGCCAGGCTGTAATGGAAAGAAAGAAAGAAAGAAAGAAAGAAAGAAAGAAAGAAAGAAAGAAAGAAAGAAAGAAAAGAAAGAAAGAAAGATCTGCCAGGCTGTAATCAGTATTAAGAAAGAAAAGGGAAAATATGGAAAGAAAGAAAGAAAGAAAGAAAGAAAGAAAGAAAGAAAGATCTGCCAGGCTGTAATCAGTATTAAGAAAGAAAGAAAATATGGAAAAAAAAAAAAAAGAAAGAAAGAAAGAAAGAAAGAAAGAAAGAAAGAAAGATCTGCCAGGCTGTAATCAGTATTAAGAAAGAAAGGGAAAATATGGAAAAGAAAGAAAGAAAGAAAGAAAAAAGAAAGAAAGAAAGAAAGAAAGAAAGAAAGAAAAGAAAGAAAGAAAGAAAGATCTGCCAGAATCAGTATTAAGAAAGAAAGGGAAAATAAAAGAAAGAAAGAAAGAAAGAAAGAAAGATCTGCCAGGCTGTAATCAGTATTAAGAAAGAAAGGGAAAAAAAGAAAAAGAAAGAAAGAAAGAAAGAAAGAAAGAAAGAAAAGAAAAGAAAGAAAGAAAGATCTGCCAGGCAAATTTAAGAAAGAAAGGAAAAATATGGAAAGAAAGAAAGAAAGAAAGAAAGAAAGAAAGAAAGAAATAAAAGAAAGAAAGAAAGAAAGAAAGAAAGAAAGATCTGCCAGACTGTAATCAGTATTAAGAAAGAAAGGGAAAATATGGAAAGAAAGAAAGAAAGAAAGAAAGATCTGCCAGGCTGTAATCAGTATTAAGAAAGAAAGGGAAAATATGGAAAGAAAAAAAAGAAAGAAAGAAAGAAAGAAAGAAAGAAAGAAAGAAAGAAAGATCTGCAGGCTGTAAAGTATTAAGAAAGAAAGGGAAAATATGAAAGAAAGAAAGAAAGAAAGAAAGAAAAAGAAAGAAAGAAAAGAAAGAAAGAAAGAAAGAAAGAAAGATTTATAATCAGTAAAGAAAGAAAGGGAAAATATGGAAAAAGAAAGAAAGAAAGAAAGAAAGAAAGAAAGATCTGCCAGAATCAGTATTAAGAAAAGAAAGGGAAAATATGGAAAAGAAAGAAAGAAAGAAAGAAAGAAAGAAAGAAAGAAAGAAAGAAAGATCTGCCAGGCTGTAAGTATTAAGAAAGAAAGGGAAATAGGAAAGAAATTAAAAAGAAGGGAAAATATGGAAAGAAAAGAAAGAAAGAAAGAAAGAAAGAAAGAAAGAAAAAAGAAAGAAAGAAAGATCTGCCAGGCTGTAATCAGTATTAATGGAAAGAAAGAAAGAAAAGAATTTTAAGAAAGAAAGAAAGAAAGAAGGGAAAATATGAGAATTTATGAGAAAGAAAAGGGAAGATGAAAACAAACAAACAAAGAAACAATTTGAGAATTTATAAAAGAAAGGAAAAGATGAGAAGTTATAAGAATGAAAGAAAGAAAGTTGAGAATATATCTGAAAGAGAGAAAGAAAGACAAAATGAAAGAGAAAAATATGAGAATTCATAAGAAAGAAAGAATATAGTCAGAAAGAGTGAAAGATAATTAGAAAACTTTTAGTGAGGAGAAAAGAACAATAAAATAACGGAATTCCGGAAGATTGTTTGTTCAACTCTAGAAAACAGAAGATGGTGATTGGCGTTGCATTTAAATCAGGAAAATGTTTTATTGCAACTTTACGGTCACGTATCCCAACCAAGATATACAACGTATCTGCAACGTTGTAAGAATATTCCGTGTTCGCTGGGTAGTTGACAACCAACTGAAGAGAAAGAAAACTCCGAATCATAATAAATAATAAATCCACAGAAGCAATTGATTATTATAAATTGTAACAGTTTGTTTTTTTTTTCAAAGTATCTTGAATTTCAACCACAAAGCAAGAAAGGTTGGACGTAAAAATACAGAACGGCTTCAGCAGAAGTAAAAAGAAAATGCAGCGGAGGAAGCAATTTTCACAATACGGAGGTTTAAAATTCCAAGTTTTAGCTTCATGAGATAATATTCTAGAGGATTTCAGCGTTAGTTTCTGAATCTGTTGACGTAGTGGTTGTTACTTTAGTCCTTGAACCGGTTCTTACAAATCTAAACTCAGTGAAGGATAGGCGAGCAATAACCAGGATTCTAAAACAGTTGCGTACTGGACATTTGCGTTCAGGACAATTGCGTACCAAAAAATGGCGTTCCTAGACATTTGCGTCCCGAGACAAATGCGTATCTCTGATAAAATTTTGAAGCTCTTAAAGATAATATAATTTTTTAAAAAAATTAAAAACGATTAAAAGGAATAAGTTTTTTTAAAAAATTAATAGTTTATTTTTGTTTAAAATGCAATGGCATATTAACAGTGTTGCAAGATCGCTCTACACATCGCCAGTAAGTTTTGTTTCATCGGCGTTTTTCTTATGATAGTGGAAGCTGTAATTTTTCTTGTCCATATATAATCTATAAAACCCAGAATCTATTAGATGTTTGTGGTACGCACTACTGGAATAAACTGAAACTGCTAGCTTAATTTTCTCTTCCTTTAAAAAAGAAATTTTTCTGTCGTTTTTTTTTTTTTATGGTAACTACCTTTCTGCTTGTTTTGAGTAATTAAAGGTATTGGTGTTCAAATTTCTATATTAAAGAACTTTTTAAAAAAACGGTAACTTCAAAAAAATATCAGTTACGCAATTATCAAGGACGATTTTGTCTTGGGACGCAAATGTCCAGGGACGCAATTGTCTGGTATGCAGTAGTCCGGGACGCAAATCTCCAGTACACAACTGTCCGTTCATCAGGTAGTACTAAAAAAGACAAGAAACGATGAACAGATTATCAAGGACAATCTGTCAGGATTCCATTCGAAATTCACTAAAGGTTACACAGATCGACGGACACCTAAAGACCGGCAGGCTCAACTGTCGAAACCTTTTGAATGTGGACACTAATCCGAATGAAAACAATATATGTCATAATAACTCCTTGTCCAATAAATTCAGACAGAAGTAGATTATTGGATATTATAATGTTTAAAAGAACTTCGAGCACCAACTGATTATGTGATATCTTACTTTCCTATACACTATCGGTTGGGAATCAAGAATATTCGAAATATATCCTTATGTAAGTAAAAAACATTGAAAGGGACCATCAGTTTACGGTATGTGGGGATGGCTACCTGTTTAACTTTCCTTAAGACCAAAACTATAGCTATCTTTTCGATTCTCCTGTCAACAAAACCTATGTCTTCCCTTATGATTCTCGTGCAAACAAAACCTATGTCTGCCTTTTTCGACATCGTGCCAACCAAACCTATGTCCATCTTTCTGAGTTTCATACAAACCACACCTATGTCTACCTGATTTCATCTTGTAGAAACCAAAACTATACCCACCTTTTTGGCCCTTGTGGAAATCAAACCTATGTCTACCTGCTTTACTCTTGCAGAAATCAAACCTATGCCCACTTTTTTTGGTCCTCGTAGAAATCAAACCTATGTCTACCTGCTTTTACTCTTGAAGAAATCAAACCTATGCCCACTTTTTGGACCTCGTGGAAATCAATCCTATGATTTCGTTTCTATTGTACTATATTAAATAACCTAGAAATGGTTGATGTACCGGAAAGAAAAACAACACTCTAACGACAATTTTGAGAGAAAAAAAATAAAATGAATGTTTTACTCGGGGGTGGGGGAGATACGTTTGGCTCAGTTAACCTCACCACAAATAACTTCTTTCACATAAGTCAATTCTAACCAACAACAATATACACATTGTATGGATTTATTTACTGAAGGATATTGCCGTGTGTAACATTATAGTATAATATCGTTGACTTTAGCAGGTGCGGTATAAATACAAAAGTTTCGGGTCCAAAATACTGAAAACCAATTTTGAGCTTGCGTCGCCCTGGAAGGTAACTGTGTGCATCGAACACCAGTCTTTGTGAATATTCATTTTAAGTGATGTCAAGTGCCACAATTACAATCCTATTTTATTCTTCTGATTTTGAACAAAGAGTAATTGCTAAGCTTTCCTTAATCTTTTGCTGTCACCCTTGGCATATTGGTTGATGTCTTTAATGGTCCGCTCCGAAGATAGTTACTTTTGGACTCTGCTAATGATTTTAACAATACAGTGATTCTGAGAATGATCAAACGTGGACGACGGTAAATGTTTTTTTTTTCATCTAAAGTACGCTAATATTTTCGCCAAAAACTACCAAAATAAGTATAATACAGTATCCGATGAAGAGTCCGACTCCGTGCAAGATGTGAATTGATATTTTCTTCTTTAGGTTTGCCGTTAAACGCATGTCTGGAATCTGTTTAAAAAGACGAAATAATTAAATATAAATAAGACAGTATAACAGTTTAAGTTCAGGTTCTGCAAGTAAGAATTGTTGAAGAAAATAGAGGAATTTCAAAACGAATTCAAAAAATTTAATTAAAACAAACGTGGATGCGCGGGTTGTGTAATGAACAGCGCGTAGTAATGGAAAATCAGAGATCTGAGTTCTAATTCCTTCCGAGCTATATCCACTTGCGCTGAAAATTCCTTGAGAAAGGTACGTGTCTACTTGGTCGACCCCCAAATGTGAGCTAAATAGAAGAATATATAAATTTCTTCAGCCTTGGTTGGAAACTCGTCTAGGAGATGGACAAATTTGAATTCAAAACCATATAAGAGACACATAGAACAAGACGCAAGGGTCAATGCTGCTGATTATAAGGAAGTATTGTAGAAAGTTGTGAGCCCTTTGTATAAATACTGTGAGCAAATAGCTTTCCCATACCAACGAGACATAAGTCCATGATGATACAAAAATTAATAAGTTACGTAAGTTAAATATGATACAAGAATTGTTGAGTTACAATCCCCACGAGCATGTCACCCAAAATATGCGGCCTCCTCGCTCACCAGACCTGAAACCCAATGGACTACTACGTATGAGCCGTAATCATTAAGGAAGTCAGTTAACGCTCCTATAAGGCTACAAAACCTCTGAAGTCTGTGATATCTAGCACAATGTCCAAAATAGATAAAGATCATCTGATTTGGGCGTGTCAACATTCAAGACCTCTTAATGAAGCAGGCATCGCTGCTAACGACGGATTCCTTTAAGTAGATGCCTCAAGAAAAGTCTCAAGATTATTTATGCAAATTCATTCCCAAATAAACCGTTTCTTTCATGACTTATACGTCTTTTAATAAATTCATGTAAATATCCTCAAAGAACTAAGCAATTGTTTACATTATATACACACATACAAAATCACACGCAGTCAGAGTTGGTGCAAGAGTCTACGATACCCCCGAATCTATGATACGACTTCCCCACTCTACTACATCTCGATTTTCATAAGGTTGCATTCATATCAAATAAAAATTTTATTGTAACCTAATTATGTACAATAATGGATCATATGCAATATAGGTGAAAAATTCAACTCGAAAAATTAAAAATAAATACAATGTACATCTACCAACAAGACTGCACCGTCTCATAAGGCCAAGACAATCCAAGAATGGATGAGTTCACGCTATTGGCATCCTGACCTGGATCTGGTGGACTAGTCAAGAGTGAAGTCAATCAACGCCCCCATAATACTATAAAATCACTGAAGTACGCCATAACTTACACAATTTCATCGATGCCAACGTCGGATTCGTTAAGGAATTGCATCAAGAATAGACTCAAGATTATTCATGCCAATTCTTTCTCAGATAAAGCTCTTCTTTCATGCGTCTTTTGCCAAATTCATGTAAATGCCCTCAAAGAACTAACTAACCCCGTACGTATGTAAGAAGGAACAAAATAAAAAGGGACAAAAGTCTCATGAAGCCAAGACGACCAAAGAATGGATGAGTTAAAATCTTCAAGATCACGTCACCGACAACATATGGCTATCTAGTTCTCCAGACCTGGATCTGTTGTACTAGTCGGGAGAGAAGTCAATCAACGACCACATAACACTAAAAAAATCTCTAAAGTCCATCATAACTAGCCCAATGTTCAAAATAAAGATCATCTGATTCAGACATGTCAATGTTTGAGCCTTTGTATTGAAGCAGTTATCGATGCTAACGTCGGATTCGTTAAGGAAGTGCATCAAGAATAGACTCAAGATTATTCATGCCAATTCTTTCTCAGATAAAGCTGTGCTTTCATGACTTAGGCGTCTTTTGCCAAATTCATGCAGATGTCCACAAAAAACTGAACAAATTTGCATGAATTTTCTGTATTACACATATGGCTCCCTAGTTCTCCAGACTCGATTCCATTGAACCACTACGTATGGAGTTCCGTCAAGAAGAAAGTCAATCAACGACCCCGTAATATTACAAAATCTATGAAGTCCTTCATAACAAGCACAATATCTTAAATAAATAAAGATCATCTGATTCGTGCTTGTCACCGTTTTAGACCCTGTTCTCAGCTATGGAAAGGATCGTGTAGGTGATAGACATTATGTTCCCTGCAGCGGTTGACTTCCTGCTTTTGCATCCTGACGTTTTTATTTTTATGCCAATCCAGATATATTTGTCGTTTGTCAACCAATGAAACTAAATATCGAAAAACCGGCAAGGCTAAAGTTTTACGTTAACAAAAAATATAGAATGTGTTTCCTTTTGCATGTGTTGAAGAGCTGAACGATGACTACTCTCACCTGCTACTTCTGTACGGCTGAGGTCCCGGGTGTATAAATCGTCGACATTTGAAATACATGAGTAATGGTAAAGTTTCTTAGTCGAGTAAAATTTCTTGTGACCAGAAAGCATGCGTTACGATTCAAGTAGGCAGTAGTTTCTTCTTACGGTGTCAATACTATACAAACTATTGCTGACTGGACATGCCTGAAACGAGTTCATTACTACTTTCTCTATATTTTATTCTTTTAATCTTTTCCCTTCATTCAAGGCAATAAAGCCATTAAGACGAAAGGGGTTACTGAGTGCGAAAGAATATTAAAAAAGAACAAATTATTAAGGAGGGAGAATAATAAAAGAACATGAAATAACAAGACAGAAGATAACGATTGACATTGCCTTTAAAATTTTGAAGATCAGGGCAAGAAGCCGGAAGAGAGTTCCACGAGCGAGAAATGCGAGAAAATAAACCGTTGGCATCGAACTTACGGTCATATCTAGCAATTTCAACAATAAAACGATGAAAATCACCGCTAATCTAGTACTGAGTTTAAATACGTAAAATCGAGGTTCCAGATAAAAGCACACCGGAACAACTATTATGAGTATATTTATGGAAAAGGCTACGTTATGGCGGTGAAAAGGTGACTGAAGCCGAAATGCCAGGTCAGGAGCAATTTAAGATTCTTCTTTGGATTTTATCAAGAATCGCTCAAGAGATACAGGGGGGGGCGACAGTATTTTGGGGCACTTTGAAAAGTGTGCTTAAAGGTGTTTTTTTGCTGCCGAGAGCTTTTGTGTTGATGAGTAGGTAGTTCAGTGGTAACTGTCCATTAATGGTATGAACATTGATTAATGGGTTTCATGTTTTCTTTATTTTTACTTCAACTTAGGCGACACTATTTTTCGGACATGACACAAATTCCGGGTTTTTTAATGATTTAGTCGTCGAACGTCTACAATATGCAAATTTTCTGCAGGTAAATTGTACCCTGACCATTACATTTGAGTATCTTTACCATTCACTGCGAAAACGTATTAAAATCCTGAAGAAAAATGCATTCAAAAGAAGTCATCAGTTTGGTCCAAAAGAAAAGAGAAGACGGGCTCAGCATCCGAAAGATCGCCGCTGAGATGAAGCTACCAAAGTCAACAGTTGAATACATGCTACAGACTATGAGCGGAAGAAGAAGAAGAGAAGACGGGAAAAAACAATTTCCAAGAGAACAGAAAGAAGAATGAAGAGGAGTGTTACGAGGTTGTTATCATCTGGAGAAAAGGTGAGAGCGAAGAAAGTAAAGGAGAAGTGTGAACTTGACGCCAGTGTTCGAACTGTACAAAGAAAGCTACATGAAATTGGACTTAAGTATGCTAAAATCAAGAAAAGAATTACACTAACGAGAAAACACAAGGAGGCAAGGCTGGGAAGCGCCAAAAGATGGATAACAAACCATGTCGACTTCAAGAAAGTGATATTTACTGATGAAAAACGTTTTAAGTTCGATGAACCTGACGGGTGGTGTACATGGTCGAGAAAAAGTGAACCTGTTATTCTCAACAAGAGACAGATGGGAGGAGGAGGAGTCATGGTTTGGGGTATGTAATTTCCGAACAGAAACTTGTGGCTCGAGTGGTTAAATGGACGTCAAAATAGCTTGAGCTACAGAGAACTTTTGGAAAAGAGAGCCCTACCCCTTGTAGCAAAAGAAATGGGAAGTAATTTTATTTTGCAGCAAGATAACTGCAGCATCCATGTGACCAAATCAGTGAAAAATTGGATGTGTGAAGCAAATATAACTACTCTGGAATGGCCTGCAAGAAGTCCAGACTTAAATTTAATTGAAAACATATCGGAAATGCTTGCAGAGCTTGTTTACGACAGGCCAGAAATAACAAGAGAGGCTGAACTGTGGCAGCGCATACAAGATGCTAAAAATAGACTGCTAGAAACACGAAGAGCCATTATTATCAATGTGTACGAACATTATGAAGATAGACTGATAAAAGTCATTGAATAAATGGGTGCTGCCATAAAATATTAGCATTGTTTCTGCAATGTCCGAAAAATACTGTCGCCTGTGTAATGTGAAAATTTGTAAAAAAATAAAAATACTTCTAATTTGAATTCTGCTTTTCCATTTGTAGTATTGAAACAGTTTTTAAATGTTATTGCCATTACACAAAAACAGTACAGACTGCCTGTGCTACCTAAAACTTGAAAAATTAAAGTGTCTGAAAAATAGTGTCGCCTCCCCTGTAGTAGATGCAGCAGATCAGATGTGACAACAATATTCAAAGCATGGACAACTGGTGGACTTATAAATATGTATGATAAATTCTGTCAAGAAAAATTGTCTGTCATATATACATAACAACCGGTGACTAAAAGATCTAATGGAAGGATTTATAGTAATATTCTTTATTTGGTGAGTTAAAGTTGGTGTGAGTGACATAGAGTGGAATGCAAGTGCTATTGTTTAATTAGTTTCTTATTTCAGTGACTCTCAATACACTGATGGGAAACAAGAATCCTCCTCTCTGTAAAGAGAACAGTTAATTACAACCTTCTTTTAAAACAAAGACAGATTTAAACAAATTAAATTATGCGTATTCCCATCGTAGACTCAGAACTACATTCAATACAACTGATGTTAGGATTTATATCTAGTCATTTAGTTTAGCTACTACAAAAAGTGACCAATCTCTAAGAGTCCAGTGGGGGCATAGAACGTAACGGGCTTGTAATTTGCAATACCTCTAAAACCGAACTTGTAAACCTAAATTCTTACCAGTCAATCAAAGGTCTAGCTCCGAACGTCTACAGGGTCCCATGTTCATTTCAGATTATCAATATAAAAAAAAAGTTTTAATCAAATTTTATAAAAATAAATAGGGGGTTCATATTGCTAAATGTAAATTGATTCCTCTTCTTTTTCTATGTGACGTGTCCTTTTAGGACGTAGGCGATCCTAGCTCACCACAACATCCATATTCCTTGTTGACCTTAGTAACATTTATCTCTTTGTTTCTCTCACCCAGTTCCTCTATCCATTCAGATGAACACGTCAGGTAGATAATCCGCTGCATTCCTATGTCATTATTTCTTTGATATGTCTATAAGTGTCAAATTCTCCAAGCCTTGCCTCTTCATAATGTATCGCAGAAATTTCATATATCTCTTTCTGGGACTGAGTCTAAGTATCCTTTTTTCTTCCAATTTCTTTAAGACTTCTTTCCTTACACACTCTTCTGCAGGAACGCATTTCCGTCGCCTCGAATTTTCTCTTCAGTTTAAAAGAAAAATGTCCAGTATTCACTGTCATACAAATGACAAAATAATTGTGCTCATATAAAAGTATTTCTTTCGTAATTTGGATTGATGAAGCGATAGTAATTACTGAAACAAAAACTCCAGTTGCAAATTTCTTTTTTTTTACGTTTTAAGACACGTGGTATGATCATATCCAGTTTCAGCTTCCATAGTTGCATAAATTTACATTTAATTAACAAATAAAGTGGAACTATTTTTTAATCAAATTACATTTTTTTTTTCATTCGTGATCTGAAGTTCTTAACCTATAGTAATATGAAAAACATTGAAAATTTTTTTTTTTATGAACAAGCTGGTTTGCCGGTCCCGGTAAAATAGACACCAAGTCTATTTTACCGGTAAATACAGTGTTTTAGAACAAAAAATATCGTACACACACACACACACACACACACACATATATATATATATATATATATATATATATATATATATATATATATATATATATATATATCAAGAGTTGATAAGCGAACTTCATTCATTAAGAAATACACCAATGATAAGGATCTACAGATACCTGGCTACTTTGTCAGTGATAAAAATTCTTGCTATCAGTAAACCTCTCTCTGGAGATACTGCGAAACACTTCTTCAATATTAACAACATGTCTGGATGAAAATATGTCAATCCAGAAGATCCGCAGATATTTTCATACAGCTGGGTAACATGTTTATGGAAACTTGAGATCGTCTACACAATGGTTGTATGAGCTGTGAAGGTAGGACTTGAACAACATGGATTCTGGGGTCTGTGCCTCTTGTCTTTAATGGGAGTACTTGAAATGTATTGGCAAGAGAAACGTCCCCAAGGGCAAGTTTTGGAATTGTAGAAACTGTTATGCCTGAAGTGCTCAAGATATTCAGAGACTTCTACATTTCTTTTAATAATTCATAATGAATAAATGATTTTAACGTGTGTTTAACAATTGATGGTGGAAAAGATTTTAAATTGTCTTCACAATTGATGGTAAAAATAAATAAACTTCTATGTTAAATCTGTGTATTGTCATTTTTAGCATTAGCTGCCTTCATGATAATAAATATATTTACCGGGAAATTGGCCTGGATGTTTATTTTATCGGGACTGGCAAAATTACCTCTTCCATTTTTTATGGTCCCAGCGTCTGTTGCATAATTAGACTGTCATGGTTTAATGCGGAAACACGTGGGTCGTTGCAAACATTGCCAAGTTCTATCGATAAATTCCTACGAACGTCAGAATATGTCTTCTGCTTATATCCCTTTAAGGATACGGGGATGTGCTGCTTGAAAGGAGGACCAGACATGAGTTGAATTGGCTGATGTGCTTGCTAGAGTAGACACTTGTTTTTGTGCAAGAACAATAAAAATAAAATCATTTTAACAAAATAAAAATAAAAATCTATTCTTTCTGTGCTTTGGATAATAACAAAAATTATTGAAACACTTACAATGACTCCAAGAGATATATACAGAAAAAGCCCACCGGCAGAGGCTAAAATCCAAGGACTGGCATTGGTTAATTTTCCGAGAAAAACCCCCAAGACCATTCCGACATAGCATGCAAGAGCTGCCAGGAAATTATAAAAAAATGCTTTCTTTATCTTCAGTCCCGAGTGAATCAAAATGGCGACATCAGCTGAAAAAGAAAGCAAAGAATATATATTTTTTAATCATTTCACTTGAAGCAAGCCGATAATGTAACTTAAGTCGCAAGGCGGGGGGGGGCACTGAAAGTGAAATAGAATAATACGGCTTTAGAAGGAACCGGAAACCCAATCCTGAACAGGAAACGAAGGATAATCCACTACACCTGTTCAAAAGATGTGGGAGGGTTGTGAACCGGGTAATAGACAAACCTATCTACTCCAATTGAGGAGAAAAAGTAAATAGTAAATAAAATTTCAGATTTTAGGCGGAGACGTTAGAAATATAGAGTTAAAATAGACTTTAGGAATAACCGGAAACCCAATCCTAAACAGGAAACAAAAGGAGGAGTATGAATCGGACGATAGATGAACCTACCTACTTTTATTTATAATAATGCATTGTTTTGCAAATGAACAGACTTCATATTTAATGTCCATTCTATAAATGGACTTTCTTCAATAAATAGGCGATAAATGTTTAATGAACATTATATATCACTTTCTATCAACAGTTAATGATCAGGCTATAAACGAATAGATTAAAAATATTTACCTCGCAGGCTATAGATGGGCCATGTGTAATTCAAAAGATATAATTATGTAATGATGTTGCTATAAATGGACCATGAAGAGTGAGGGACAATAAATATTTAAGGACCAGGTTATAAATAGATTCTGTTTAATAAATAGGTTATAAATGTTTAATGAAGAGAGTATGTCGCTTTTTCTATCAACAGTTAATGGTCAGGCTATAAACGAACAGGTTAAAATTAACTAGTTTTAATACACAAGTATAAATATCTCTTAAACAGGCTATAAATTGACCATGTATAAATATCTAATAGCCTCTCTATAAACGGACTGATTATTATAAATATTTAATAACCAGGCAATAAATGAACTAAGTTTTATGAAACCATTATAAAGGTTTAATGAACTCGTTATAAATGGACATTACAATTGTTTAGTGTATAATCATTAATAAATATGTTGCATGTATTTATTGATCACCCGCTTCAAAGCTGCACTCAGCTAGCTACTGCGGAGGACTAATTGGGCCTTCGATTTAAAACTAAAATGAGCTCTGGTCCAGCTTAGAAAACAGCAGTGAAGAAATAACACTATGAAACTTCAAAACCTTATTTTAAATCTGATTCGGGTTATAGGTCCAGTTCAGGCCAAAAGACAAATTTATGTCGAAATTCCAACTCAGGCCGAAAATTGAGTTCTTCAAATCACAAACTCTGTGGACCTTCTATTGTTTTGAGTTCTTCAAATCAAAAATTCTACAGAACTCCAAAACCTTACGTTACGAAACCTCTCACTTTAACTCTGATTCCTTGTCATTTTGAAGAAATAAAATTGATTTCTTAAATTTAAAAAAGTTTTGGTGACATTTTAAACTGAATTTAAAACATTTTTTTTAATTCACAAAGCTTTTATGCTACTTTAAACTCAATGTAATTTAGAAACCTTTACAATCATTAATTTTTTCATTTATTTTAAAATTTGAATTTTTAACGCTACCCTTCTCATCCGAACATAAATCACAATGCTAGATGTTCAAGCACTAGATGAAGGAAAGATTGCCAATGCTAGGATCATCCTGATTCCAAAAAGGTATATCTATGTAGAGCAAGTGGGGCCCGATATAGGGTGGGGGATTAGACACATGGACGGTCAGACAGTATTTGCCATTTGAGTTTTTAGACATTGATTAAAGGTCTTGGAACCCATCATCTGTGAATATAAGTGGGACTCTACTGAAATTCACCTGAAGTAATAGGGATGATGAACTCACCCAATTCATGCGGTAACTCCTCACAAATTATGGCCAATGAAATACTGATTCCGCTCATCATACTGACTGTAAATGCAGCGCCCATGGCCACGCCATCCAGAAAATTGTGTAGAGCATCCCCGAATATCACCATCCAGCCGACGGAATTCACGGTGTTTGTTGTGTTGATTTCATTAGAAAGAAATTCCTGTACAGCTGACACGTGAGAATGGGCGTGTCCGTGTGGTTCCGGACGTTGAATCATGGGTAACGTGTTCTTTTCAACATCGTAATGCTTTTCCTATAAACAAATGCATCAGATTTTATTAATATTACCTGGAATATTTATTACATGAAAAATTTCAGCCATTCTTTATTTTGACGAGTATCTCTTTATTTTGTGTATATTTCTGAGATGAGGTATTATAATTATTTAAACTATTTACATTGTTCGTAATATTGGCATATTCACAACATTTCGGCCTTCAGCGGATGTTATACGTTGGAATTTCGTCTTTATTTCGTCGACATTGTTCTAGTTCCATGTGCTATGGATGCCTCAGTTTCAGTTATCTCCCTTTAGTAAATCAACAAGTTTTTGTTCACGTCTGCTGTGAATCTATAATTCTTTGGGTCAAGATTACTTCAGACAACGCTTTTATCCACTGGTCCATGTGTCATTGAGAACATCAGTGTATGAATTTTGGGGACCCATAAACCTAGTAAAACATTTTTTACCAGAGCTCATATTACAATTTGTTTTTATTGTTTTTCTCTGGCACACTGTTTTATTGGTTCCCATATTATATTCATGTCTACGCTTGGCCGGCTTAGGACATTTTTGTGACCTAGCATATGAGCTCTGATAAAAAAAAGATTATTGAGACATTATCAGTAATGTATATCACCTGAAGAAGGTGAACGAAAAATTGTAGAGTTGAGTTACTAAAGGGAGATAACTGAAACTAGGACATACAGAAAAGCATGGTTCGTGGAACTAGAACAATCTACCCTGATGGAGGAAATAAAAAATTCGGTTCAAAATTCGAAATTATCTGAAGAAGGCCGGAGCGTACAACGGCCGAAACGTCGTGAAGGACAATATTCCGAACAATATAAACAGTGTAAATAATATAGATGTATAGACTTACGGCCATATGACGTTAAAACACCGGTTAATGTACGATCACCAAAGTTAAGCACCGTCGAGCCTTGTCAGTACCTAGATGGGTGACTATTTTTGAATACCAGGTGCTGTAAACTTGGATGTGCAGGTAATGTTATGGATAACGATTCGGTTTAATACGAAAACCCAGTTCTAGATCTAGTTGCGTTCGTTATAGTCACTTATGCGCAAATATCCATGGAAAAGATGTGAATCCACCACTTCTCCCGACAACTATGGGTTAATTAGTAAGACTTATATTACTAAATCATTATTATACCCTCACCCAAATTCTTACAATGACAATATTTTCTGACTTTAAACAATGACTGATAAGACGTAGAAAATGAATTAATTTAATGATAACTTGTAAATGATAAAAAATACCTTTCGCTTGTCCAGGATATACCGTACAATATTTTCGATGGTATAAAGTAAGTGAATGGCCACACTGAAGACAACGGTTTTCGGGAGATATCCGTGAGAAATGTCTAAATCCATGGCCTGTAAATAAAGTAACAAAAATGTTCTAATATTGAAACATATTTTTAATTCTTCAAATGGTATTTGGACACTACTTAAATTGACTGGTCAGCTCAAAAAAATATAGGGAAGGAATTTTTGTGGAGACAACTTTTTGTCGATTAGCATTCATTAAAACTTCCTCAAGTCACGATATTTGTCAAAATTAGCATTTATTAGACCAACTGCATGCCACGATATTTGTCAGAATTAGCATTCATTAAACCTTCCTCAAGCCACATTTTTTAAAATCGAAAAATGTTAATCTGCGTACAAATGACATTGTCCATTTGTCCAAGTAATCAATTGCGTAATTACAGTTTCAAAATTGACATTTTGTGATATGTAAATGACGACCTAATTTCCATAACTAAGCCATAGAGACTATACAAGTGCTCAAGTAGTTAAGGGAGGGATAGAATATGATGTGCGAGTGTTGATGGTTGGACTTGCGAGATTCGGTGTGTCGTATCTCGTTTATCATCTTTCTGTCGTGGCTCTGTCTTTAAACAAAGCACAACCAAAATGAGTGAGAGGTACCCGGTCCAGGGGAAGAGCTGCACTCGTCAGTACCTCCCTCATTGCACTAAAGAGGTAGGGAGTGTCGGTAGTAATACGGATGTGAACGCAAACAACGTTTTCGGGGGTCTGGGCCACTTGGGGACCTGTCCCGGGTGCACATGCTCGGGCTCCCTACATTAAACTGAACCTGTGTCGCATCCTGCTCTGCATGGGGCGGCAAATGGATATCGGATATTATACACGAGATTAACGACGACTGCCGGACTGAGTAAACATGAAGGAAACCACACTTGATAATGGTAAAGAAAAAAGGCTTAGGAAAAAATATAGGGCTCGATTTGACACCGTAATTTAAATTATCAACGGGACTTCACTTCTAAAATGATAAGAAATGAATATTTTTCGATTCGGTCAAATGTTGTTTGAGAGGTAAGTCTAACGAATGCTAAAAAAACCCCACCCCCTAAAAAAATACCTTCCTATTATTTGTGCCTGGGGTATTGATTTTTAAAGCATATATCTGCATCGACTTCCACCTGCATCTACAAACTGTTTCGTAACAAGTCTAAATAGCAGAGTATTACATAACTTATAAGAATTTCTAAAACTTTAAGATTTATCGTTTCAATTATGTAGTGTATGATTTTACATTAGAATATTAACACATTGGAAAAAGTTAAAATATTAATAATAATAATAATAGCAACATTAATAATAATAATAATAATAATAATAATAAGAAGAAGAAGAAGAAGAAGAAGAAGAAGAAGAAGAAGAATAGAAAAAAATGTGAAAATTGAAAACAAAAATAGTACCTGTCATTGTAGGTGCGCTTGGAATGATAAAAAAGATACACAACACATTGAAAAAATCCCTGGAAATCCCAGCTTAAGAGAAATACAAAGAATTGTCTTGTACAGCCCACACATTAAGAAGAACTCAGTCAACATAACGCTAGTGATATTATGAGAGCTAGAAAAAGAAATCATGAAATTTAGCCATAACAACACACCACTGCCTGCCTTAGGTCTTTCCGCAGACTTTGTAGGTAGTGTAACCATAGCAGAAATCGAAATACTACTACTACTACTACTACTACTAATAATAATAATAATAATAATAATAATGCAGATTTTTAACGCCTAACAAAACACATCGGCCAATAAATTACCGTAAAATCATCAGTTGATCTTCTTTCCCGATTCATTTAAACAAATCAGTTGCTCACTTTAGAGTTGCCTTGTAACAGAATCTCTGATATATATTTTTCTTCCGTATTTCCTTACAATCAAAAGGGAACGGCCTATTATTTATCTAAGGCAATGACGTACATACTAAATAGCTAATAAAATAACGGTGGAACATGGTGATTTATAATATGGTGTTTTTCTACACGAATAGTAACACAAATGGTGGATTAGAATATTTGTTCATCCATTTTTAAAATCCAACCAACTCCATGTGATTGCATCTTGAATATTACGGAAAAAGAGGAAAGTGTGGCAAAATTTAAAAAATAAAATAATTGTTTGTCACACACCAGGCGAAAAACTAACAAGTAAAAAAATGGGATACGAAATATTATACTTACATGTGGAATTAAAATCATTACGGCTGTTCCAAACAGACTCCCAGCACCCATTGCAACAAGGAATTGAAGTCCAGTCATAAATCCGTCGGTTTTGATGAAAGGTAGAATCACTATGCCGACCATGGATATGAGGCTCACCAATGAAGAAAATACAAAGCCGTAGAGAAAAGCTGAATTAAAGAAAAAGTATGGGTTGGAATAATTAGAAAGGAATAATTAGAAATTGAAAAGTGTTTCTTTTTTTTAACTCAAGATACTTTTTATGATTGTTAGGATTGGCAGACAAAGATCTATGACTGGGTGATGGGTAAAAAGAAAAAAGGATCATGATCTCCAAGGAAGAAAATATAGAAGTCTACAGCCAAGTTGAAAAAATAGCTTTCTATAGGCTCAAATGAGAAGAAATTGTTTAGATCATTACGTAAGGAAATAGACAGGGACATTGAAAAGTAACTCCCCATTTTAAAAATGCTTATACTTTATTTATTAGAATATATATATATATATATATATATATATATATATATATATATAAAAGCAAAGCGCTTAGCATGAGGTTTTATTTAAAAATGCGATATGGGCACAAGATTTCGCTACCAGTTTCTCTAATCACTCAGAAATCGCGTCAACTGATTTCACCAGGAACTCTTGTGGTATGGAAGACATAACTTCTTATATTCGCACTTCAAGTTCTTCCAAAGTCTTTTTTTAGTATACTTGACTTGTTTCTTTAACCGAGCTCAAAGAAAAAAGTCACGGGTATATATATATATATATATATATATATATATATATATATATATATATATATATATATATATATACCAGGACTCTTGGCTGGCCACTCATACATAAAATAGAGAGTTACTATTCAATCACCCTGTATATTTCTTTTTAGTTTCGATTTTAAGAGCAACGTTAAATGAATAGAAGGTCTAGGGAACCTTCCGTCGAAAGTTAGTTTTCAATCACCCTGTAGAATCCAACAGCAAAGATGAAGAATGGTTTCCAATAGGCTAAAGCATGAGTGGGATCATCAAGCAATTCAATTGATTAAAACAATGAAGGCGTTCAGATCGTCAAGCAAGAAAATGCAATGCATCTACATTAAAGTTCAAGTAGAGTTTACGGCAAGACAAAACAAAGCGGGGTTTCGACCTTCAAACAAATTCCAAAACCCTATCGCAACTGGTAAGTAAGGTTTCTGCAAATTTGGATAATAACAAAGACTGTCAATCAAGGACAGTAAAAATTCATTTCAGGAGAGTGATTCTCAAACTTGGTGTACTTGAATTCCTGGTGAGGAATTTCAAATTTAAAGCGAGAGAGGTAATTGCGATATAATTTGTAAGGTGAATAATTGGGGGTAGTTTCAGTCAGTGTATAAAATCACACTTTGAAGGAATACACAGTGTATTATATATATATATATATATATATATATATATATATATATATATATATATATATATTCCGAAAATCCTTGTTGAAAACACAACTATACTTAAACATGAAAACAATAAACAAAAACTAAAACTTCTTGAAGCTATAAAACAGTTGAAACGTAACCTGAACAAAATAAACTATGAAAACTCCACAAATATACTTAAATGCCTATAATTGATACCAGAAGCCATTGGTTTATACCAACGGCTTCCCATACTTAACACTTCTCGTTTTCACTCTCACGTGGTCATGTGTGATGTCATGGCCGCGGTGCGATTTTCACTTCCAGCGACTCATATGCACGAGTTTGTCGTTGCTTGAAAATTTTCCATGCAAACAAAACAGACTATCATTGTTGCTATGCCCGTGTATTGTTTAATTTATTGTAATGTACTTGTCAACTCTGATGATGGCTTATGTAAGCCGAAAGCTTAGATAGGATTAAAAAACATGTATCAATATGGTGATTTTCTTTCGTCTTTCAATGATAATTTTATTAAGCTTATCAGACGATATAAAAAGAATTTGCTTAAAAAAATAGACAAAACTTATCTAAATTATTTAATAAAACATGCACTGTTTGGTGACGTTCGATTGCCTGCATGCAACATCAATCGTCATTTTTCTATCTTTTGAATCCCGTTCATCTGTTGTCCTTTCCTCAATCCTCCCTGTTCTCAGTATTCTTTTTTTCAATTTCAACTCCTTGTAACCACATGCACACGAGTGGCATTCCAACCTTACTTGGGGTGAAATGATTTTAAAAACACTTTACGGAGAGCTTTATCTATGGAAAATGTGTGTGATCTTAAGTTTATTTTATTTTATTTATTTATTTTATTTTATTTTATTTCATTTTTTTTTTTTTTTTTTTTTGCTAGGGGTGAATACAAAAATGTCGAGTGCAAAATATCATGAATTAGGTCTCTTGTTGGGACCTGCAAGGAAATGTGTATATAACAGATATCAAAGGAAATAATAATAATAATAATAATAATAATAATAATAATAATCGCTCTTGTGGCTTCTAATTTTAATTGATTGAAGGTGTTAAAATATACATATTCTTTGTCTTGGTGAGTTGATATATCCCGTTCAGTAACACGAATTTACTTGTCAATTACGTGACATTAGCCACGTAGGCATACGAAACTAAGCAGATATGAACTTTTGAAAATCTGGGATGCACTGTGTATTTCAGTTCATTAGTTGGAATAGTGGGGTATCATCAGGGCGAGGTGTTGTGAAGTTTGTTTTAGGGGGTTTGTTTTTTGTTTTTTTTTTTAATTTTGAAGGATGATGCAATCAAGTCGATTTTGAAGTCACATCTAGATATTTGGGAACATCCCAATCGGAGACTGTTCAAGCGGACCCGACCTGGAAGTATTCTAACTGAGCCCACCGGCCATGTTCTGCGTTACTTTTATCAAAACCATATCACGAGCATTTGGTCGTGAGGCATGTACATGGTATAGTATTAGCAAAATGATATCAGGATTGGCATATATTGGGCATCCCTTTTTGTTATGTTTGTTTTCTAGCCCCATCTCTCGTCATACATCCAAGCTTGCAATACCTGGAATTCTCGAGAGGTCACCCATCTATGTTACTGACCAAGCTTGGCGTTGCTTAACTTCGTTGATCGTACGTGAACAAGTGTTTCAACTTGATATGGCCGACAGTTCATCATGCTGGTATTAATATATATAATTAATACAGGGATGAATGTTAATCGCATAGACCCAGCGTTATAGAGTAGAAATTTCATATCAAATACTAGATGATAGCTGTAGACATCTTGAATCAGGTTAATTAATAGTAACTTGGACTGAGGAACCGGAGAACCGACTTCGAATTCCAGTCGAGTTCGTTACGTGCAAATATCCTTGGAAAAGGCATGAATCTATCTCTTCCCTGTCCCAACTATGAATAAATAGCAGGAGATATTGGGTCCCTCACATCGATGGCAACCGGTCTAAGAGAAGGACAATTCTGAATGCAAAAGATCCAGTTATGGACTAAATAGCCTTACCAGCCCGCAATCGGCCAAGCGTGTTGAGTACGGTTACACCCCTGAAGACGTGGTCAATCAGTGTGTGCTTCCTCTAAGGAGTGAGAAGTTTTTTAGGATTTAGATTTGGATTTGAATCTTGATCTACCTTCGTATAATCGTGTGTATATCAATAATAGGAGTAGATAGGTTTGGCTATCGTCCAGTTCACACACCTCCCCGGTCTTTTGAACAGGAGTAGGGGTTTATTCATTGTTTTCCGGTTTCTTCTAAAGCCTTCTCATCTCTTACACACCCAGTAGCCCCTTGTGTCTTTGTGACATTATTGCCTCCCTTGGGGTAAATTGATTAAAAAATCAAAAATCCGTAGCTTAATGATTATAAGAGCATTTGTTTTACATTGAAAATATTTTTCAACATAATCCCTTTCATTGTCACTGCACTTAATTCAATGGTGAATATTAACAAAACCTTTGAAAATAGTATTTGATGATACAAATATAAGATATATTTAAGCAAATAACCGTTTTTTTTTTTTTCATTCCTTTTCAATTATTTAGGTATTCATTTATCCGTAATTTTGAATAATCCGAAAATATTTTTTCAACTCCTGTCCCAGTATGTCCGGATAATCGAGGACGTACTGTATTTTGAACGTTTCAGATCAAAATTCTGTTAACAAAGTGTCAGACTACGGACTTACTGATCCTGCCTCGTGCTTTCCTTGTGATAAGTATGTTATGTACACGGAACATCTACCAATATCATCTATCAGTTCTTCTATGTACCGTGTCCCTTCAAGACGTGGGCGATCACGGACCTCCACAATTCCCTGTCCGTTGTAGCTCTTAATAAATTTTGTTTTTTTGTTTTCTTTCCTAAACTTTGTTCCGTCATTCATTTACTCAAGTTAGCTAGGTAAGTTAGGCTTTTTCTTTCCTCTATCCTTGTTGCTTTCAATCTGCCCTCTGAGTAACAATTTTTCCATGCCCTCTTTCCTCATTATGTGCCCTAGAAATTTTATCTATCTCTTCCTGATAATAAGTACGAGTATCCTTTTTTGCTTTTTAAAAACTTCGTCGTTGTTCATTTCATTGTATTCTCAGTATCCTTCTGTAGAACCACATTTCTGTTGTTTGAAATATTTTCTTCATCTGTGATGAGATTGTCCAGCCTTCGCTGCCATATATGGAGTACTGAAATTTCAGAACCATTCAATACTTATTTTTTTGGTCCTAACGAAATTTTTCTGTTTCTTACTATTTTGCTTAGCTTTTGGAAGGCATTTTTCGCTATCCCAATGCGTCTTCTGATTTCGGTGTCGCACGTTCGTCCTCTTATAGAACGCATCCTAGATATTCAATTTGTTTTAATTTGATAGAAGTAGATAGATTCGGTTATCGTCCGGTTCACACTCCTTCCCGATGTTTTGAACAGGAGTAGAGGGTTATCCGTTGTTTCGTGTTTGGGATCGGATTTCTGGTTCCTTCTAAAGTCTACTTCAATTGTATACTTCTGACCTCTTCTGCTAAGCTCTGATTTTTTTTTTTTTTTTTTTACTATTTTTTTTTCGATAGGAATGATCGCCCGGTTCACAATCCTCCTTGATCTTTTGAACAGAAGTAGAAGTTTATCACTTGTTTCCTGTTTAGAATTGGGTTTCCAGTTACTTCTAAAGTCATTCTCTTTCACTTTCAATATCTTAGTGACATTATCGCTTTGGGTGAATTGATTAAAAATTGCTTGATTTTGGTATCCCCAATTTGTAATCTGCATGTTTCTTTTACTGACAACCACGCTTTCTGTTTCCTCGCAGTTGATAATTAGTCCTTTCTTCTCGCTTTCCTTCACTACCTTCTGTAGGCGTTATTCTTTTCTTTTAGTATTTTCTATCAACACTATGTGGCCCTCAATAATGTAAGACATCTCTTTTGCTTAAAATATCTTCTTCCACTGCGAGGTATATTGTGTTGTATTCACTACCATATTGGAATACTGATACTACCTATCATTTCAGTACTCTTTTCGTTGTTACTAACGAACTTTTTTTCTGTTTCTTAATACTGCTTAGCTTTTGGAAGGCATCTATCAGTTAATTAGACCAAAAGAATCCCAGATTTCTTACTAAAAGACTCCTGACCTATGCCACCTGGCGGTAATGGATTACAGACCCTTTCAGACTAGCAAGTGAAAGAATAAAAACTTAGCAATAGATCATATTGGTTATTTTTCTTTACCGACTGGGATGTGGGTAATGTACAAGTCGAGGATATCGGCGACAGAAACCAAAATAAATATTGATTTATCGATCGCCATAAAAGCGGGTCAATTCTTTCCCAAATCATTAAGCTGCTAGTAATGCCATCGCTTCATGTTTCCGCGGGAAAAAGAACGCGACGCGTTGTCAAATAAAAGAACAAGAAATGGTTTTACAGATTAGAGATAATTTTATATCGAAAAAAAGAAAGAAGATGCATTGGTAGAATAACGCTAAAAGTGGAATTGAGTAACCAAGTTCAAATACCGGCAAAATCTTTTACTTCGCATCTAGTTCTGAAAAAAAATCATTTTTTTTTATTTTTTGCCTCATTTATTCGTCTTGCCTATCCCAAGGCCATATTGCGAAATGATCGAAAATTATTTCATTCTCAGATTGATGATTACGTACTGCTTATAGCTTGGTCATGGACAACACACTTTGTGTTTTCTTTTCTTTTTTTACAAATATATGTATACTAAAATCAAACAATGTAAATATCTAGCAGGTGTTCTAACAGAAGACGGAAAGTGCGAAAGACGTATTGGGATGGCCAAAGATGCATTCTAAAAGCTAAGCAGTGTATTAAGATTTTTTTTCTCCAGAAAGAGTAGTTGTTTTACCCTAGAATGAACCTGTTGTATCTAGGGACCTCAGATATCAGTATCAATTACCTCATGATCGTCCTCAATTCAAAATAACCTTATATGCTGATGTTTGGCCGTCTATAAGGCGCATATAGTCATCTATTGCAAATTTGCCTGTTAAGCTGGAAATGGTAATCGAAAATAAATTGTGAAATAAAACGAAACGTAATAATTGGTAAAGTGATAAACATGTACCTTGACCCTGGGTTGGCTGAATTTTAGTATTTGCGTCATAATTGTGAATAATGTAGATGTCACTCTGAAAGCGGTAAACGAGTGCTGGTAAAATGGCTTCGAATTCAGTTTTGTTGAATGTCAAGTCGTCACGCTTTCCGAGTAAACGCAGCAAATTGCTAAGGTTTTGCGACTGAAAATAAGAATAAAAACAACTATAATTATTTTGCCTCAAACATTATTATTATTATTACTAGTTTACCCGTGACGTCAAAATTGACGACAAGAACGAATGCATTATAATATCTATTATATTGTACGTAATTTTCGTTTAATACAAGTAATTTTTTTTCTGTGTAATAATTCAGGGGAAGTGTGCAATGAAAAACGATGATCTACCTGCTCAAATTCAAGTTATATTTCTTTAAAAAAAAACAAAAAAACTTTAATTAAATAATAATTATGAGAGACAGACATGATTTACGGACAACATTAGTCGTGTTGAATATTTGTTTTACGAATTCAACTGTATTTTATTTCATTTTTAAGGACAATTAGAAATAAATCGATATAATTTATGTGCTTGTGTGGCAAGCAGTGAAATGTTTTATATTTCCCTTCTTCTTTTCCAAAACAAATATAATTTGAATTTGGGCGGGTGGGTCATCCTTTATGTGAAAGAGTCAGTGTGTGTGTTTGTGTGTGCTTCTTAGTTACAACGGAGGTCAGTTAGAATTTAGTTCTTACTGGGAACTGTGTCTCCATTGTTTGGGGCGGTCACTTTGTAGTTTTCAGCGCGGTAGCTTTTTTCGTGTGGACGAGAAAGTGGTCTTGACTTCTGTGCATCTTGTGTCAAAATTCTGTGTACTGCCCCTCAATTGTTTCACACAAATAAAACTTATATGTGAGCTTGTGTGTGTGTGTGTGTGTGTGTGTGTGTGTGTGTGTGTGTGTGTCACGCGCGTCTGTCTGTGTGTGTGTGTGTGTGTGTATATGTGTGTGTGTGCGTGTGCGTGTGTGGGGGGCGTATGACATTTAAGTGTTATTACTATTATTATTTCTTTGATTTCTGTTGTATGCTCATTTCCTACCGGGTCCTAACCAGAGACCTAAGGTCAGAAATGACATAATGACATTTTCCACTGAATATTTGTAAAAAAAGAAAAAAAAAGAAGAAAAACTAAGATCATACACATTTTACATAGATAAAACCCTTCGAAAAATGTGAGCTGTACTTCAGAGTATAATGTAAGTGTATTTTTTTGTATTTCTTTAAGGTATATGCTACTAGTATCCCTTCAATCAGCCTATCGGACACTTTTCCAATGAAACCGTGGGCTCCAACTACAACCATTATTATTATTATTATTATTATTATTTTGTTTTCTGTTTTCTATTTATTTCCTACCAGGTCCCAGTTAGTGACCTAAGGTCAGAAATGGCATCATGACATTTTTCACTGAACATTTTTGTGAAAAAAATTCTAAGACCTAAAACCACACACATTTTACATAGATAAAGCACTTTGTAATGTGTGAGCTATGCATATGAGTACAATGTTTTGTATTTTCTCAAGACATGGGCTACCAGAGTTGCGTTCAATGAGCCTATAGAACACTTTTCAAATCAGAGCGGAAGCTCCAACTATAAGTATCATTCTATCGGTTTTAATTTTCGAGCGAAGATTTTGCATTATTGGTGTTCTTCATCAAGGCGTATGATAGCGCCTCCCCAGAATATTTGCATTGCCAAGCAAAGCAGACAGGTTTATTCCGATGTTCTCGATGTACGACTATTTTCGATGGCATTAACCGCAGCGTTCCAGTGATAACCTGGACAATAGTAGCCTAAACATCACAGTCTGAAAATTATTATTATTATTATTATTATTATTATTCTTGTTGTTGTTGTTGTTGTTCTAGTTCTTGTTATTCGAACAATCGCGTCTAATATTGTAAGAGAAAGAGAAATTAAAAAATAAAAATAAAAATAAATCTATCTTATTTTTTTTTTTTTTTTTTGCTGTTAGTTCGCCTGATACAAGGCCAAAGGCCCACTCAAGGTAGAGGGTTACTGAGTGAGATTGTAAGGGAAAGTGAACTGAGATGTAAGGTTATTATGAGGCCGAGTAAGATAGATATCGGTTGAATCTCGACTTAAAAGAAACCAAGGATGTAGTTGACAGGAAAGCATTCCCTCCGGAGTCTGTTCCACAAAATAACAGTTCTGGGGAAGGAGCTCAGTGGAACTTGCTTTTTATCAAAGGACCACGAAGGAAACTGGGATGGTTTGTCACAGAGAAAAAAACATGATGGATCTTCTATCTGTGAAGGTCCAAACTGGTGTCACTTATCGAGAAACAGCAGCGAAAGAAAAGAGTAAAAAAATTGTACTCTTCAATAATGAAAAATAATTGTTTGTCTGAAGTCCGCATTGGGACAGTCACTATGCAATGTTGATTCTTATGTCCACATTGTCTATATCTATATCTCTTCCATCGATATTGAAAATTTTTCGTCTATAAATATATCAATTTTGAAACAATGCACACACACACAGACACACACATACAAATATATATATATATATATATATATATATATATATACATAGACAAGAATGTTTGTTTGAATAATCTGGAAATAATATTTCTATTTCCTCTGTCCTGAGTTAAAAAAAAAAAAGGTCGCGATTTTTAATGTTTTGCTAAACAGTACCGTCATGTGCCGTCTAGGTATGACGATAAACAACAGCAAGACCGCTTATCAGGAGGTTTTGAGGAGCATGGAACCACTTCTTAATTGCTGCTGTTCCCAGGTCCACCCTAACCCGGGGTAGTAGCACCTGTTAGAGTCCCATCTGTGCGCAAATAGTTAAACCCCAAACTGGGGTCAAAACACTATGAAAGTGTAGAAATAGGTTTTGGTACCGGAAATACTTTGTAAAAAAATTATTACTAGCAATACATTTTTTTTTATATATTTTTTTGTATTACCAGCTATAAACTTTTTGAAAAAATATTACCAGCGAAGGAAAATTATTACCAGAAATAGATTTTTGAAGGAAAAATATTACCAAAAATAGATTTTTAGAAAAAAAATATTACCAACAATGAAAATTTGTCGGCATTAAATAACCCATAGAGGTTGATATACCGTAAAACAAACCAAACCAAACCGTGCTTGCACCTACTGCCTCTTTTCCATACGTTACTATACACTCCTTTGCTTCGTTTCTACTTTACTATTTCTCTAGATTAAGCATGAATATTAAACAACATCAAATAGGGGGTGGTATTCAGATGTAATTCCAACGACATTAGTTAAAATAATCAATTTTTTGGAACAAATAATTAAATGGCCTAAGCGAAAAAACTTAAAAGACTTCTAATAATATAAAAATGTATATATATATATATATATATGTGTGCTCAATGTGGCAGAATACGGCTCTCCAATGCAGGACTTCATTATCCTCCCAAAAGACTTATAATGTCTTGACCTTTGACAAATTACAATCTGTAGTACGTGGTGTGTTTCAGAAAAACTGCAATAACCGCTCTGGTCTTACTCGTCACGAGAAAGCAGAACAGAATTTACAAAATAGGCAGATTAATGAGTTTGCCATGTCTTCAATAAGCATTACAAATCACTAGCTAGCTTCAAGAGGCACTCACGGAAAGCAAAAACATTGATCCAATTCGTCAGCGATGGTCATACTCCTTTACCTATCCGCAGGCATCATGTATATACGTATGTACATGAGTCGATGTTATAATGAAAAAGATCTTGGAACGAGAAATCGACTAGACAAGTTCGAATTCCAATCGAGTTGATACATTCACTTTCATAAAAGTACCCATGGATAAGTATGTATTCATTGCCCACGCCCCTAGTGTTTTTCTCAATTAAATATTTAATTCAATATTCACCCACAAAAAAAAAAGAATTATTCTCACAAACCAAAATATTTTTCGGTTTTAAATAACCCACAAAGGGTTGATAAACCATTAAAAAATCAATCAATTGTCAAGTGAGAGATCCTACTGCTTGTTAATTCATCCTTCACTCTCTGTTAGTTCTTCTCTCTTTTTTCTCTGTTTCTATTTATTCTCTTTCTCTCTCACTTCCACTCTCACATTCATTCTCTCTCTTTCTCTCTTTCTTGCTCCCCCTCCATTGCTTTTTCTCCTTTTCATGTCTCTAATACAAACTGGGTTTTTTTCCTGATTGGTTGCTATATAAGGTATTGTATTCTTGTGAAACAATGCAATGTTTCACTATGAAGCGTTGTCTTTATCACAGCAAATGTAAGCATTTTATTTTGCAACAAGTATTTATAAACTGAAGTAAAAATGTCGTTAGTTTTTCAATTTTTTTAAAATTTAAGAACGCCCGTAAATATACTTCAGGCTAACTGAACGTCACAGTAAAATATGGAAGATGCTAAGTAATGTAATTTAATGCCTAATAAACGAAAGTGAGTAAATGTTGATTTTTTTTTATAATGCAAATATTATCTATATCATCTTAGTTTGAGATTAATTTGTGTATCACATATTTTAAATAACAGAAGGTTTTGAATTTAACAGTTTTTTTTTTTTTAATTTTTATAGTCGTGTATGTTTGGCTTGGGAAAGAAGAAAAGTGACATTTGAAAAAATCCGGTGGGTAGATTTATATTTTGGTAAGATTCAATAACCGCACCCTCAAGAATGTTCTGTCTAAATAAGTTACTTTCTCTTTTAATAAGTATGGCATTCATTAAATAAAAATTGCGGCTTAACTTATTTGTATATATGACTAATGAATTTCAGATATTGTTGTGCATAAGATCATTTTTGTGTTCATCGATATTAATTCATTTGTTTTAAATTTCTGCAAGCATATATATATATATATATATATGTGTGTGTGTGTGTGTGTGTGTGTGTGTGTGTGTGTGTGTGTGTGTGTGTGTGTGTATACATTTGAGTACGCCTTACCTTCGTAGCTGCACATAAGAATTGAGATTCATTACAGATCCGTTCTGGAACTAATGGTTGCATCGTTTTCGTACCGGCGATAATATTGCAGCCGATTTTGTCGTGCGAATTTTCTTCCGTTGAAGAAGTCCCACTGTGTTGATTTTTAACGGCAGAAAGCCCGCCATCACAAATTTTGTCGCGGCCCAACTCGATCCGATCAACTAGTCTCTGTATTCCGGCCACACTTAACGTGTGCCCTTCCTGACTGCCGTATCTGGACACAAGTGCATCAATGTATATCGACGCTCTTCGATGGACCTCGTCCACGTAATTGGCCGAGGTAAACCGGCCGAGGGTCAGCAGAAAGAATAAAATCATGTAAACATGGGAAAAACAAGTTGATTGGTAAGGATATCTATAAGACATTGTTATGTTTAGATTTAAATAAGAATTGTGAATATGGGTGTGTATGAGTGTTTACCTGTATGGTAGACACAGAGAAAGCGAAATTATCTTTGTTAGATTGTTGTTGAATTTGTGTGTTATCAAATCCTATCACGAAACTAGTAATCGAAGTACAGCATAGACTTTTTAGTAGTTTTTTTTTTAATCTTTTTTTTTTTTTTTACTCGTGGGTTCTAGTACTAAATTGTAAAAATGAACAGCTTTTTCAGGTCCAACTTTTGCAAAGGTCCAGACTAAAGTTTCCACCGTTTCTTCTGGAGGAAAGGAACTTACGTGGCATATTTTAAAAAAAGAAAAGAACACCTGATAAAACTTAACACAGATGCACACGAACCTCACAAAAAATATATACATTTTTTGGCTCACGCGTGCGTGTGCGTGTGTGTGTGTGTGTGTGTGGAGACTTGACTGATATATTTGTTTTTGTTTCTGCTTTCTGCCTCAGATAAGCGGGTACAACTTTTTTGTAGGGTGTGCAAAACATTAAGGAGACTAAAATCTGATAATCTTCTAACATACACTGAAACTTACATTCTACAATTTCTTCTCAAATTTTACGCTTTACACTTGATCTAGCTCTCTCTAACTTCCCCCTTTCTCTCTCTTTCTCTCTATATATATTGTTTATACGCTATTTTTATAGATACAAATATTTAAATAAACGCTCTGTTTATAATAAAAAGTATTAACAACATTTTTCCGGCTAGAATGCCCGAGAAATTTCATAGAAAATATGTGTCCTCCAAAAGGAATCGAACCTATATTCTACACGGAACCGTCATACAGCCTGACGTGCTATACCATTTAGCTACAGAGGAAGAGTCTGGTTAGCAAGGTCGAACTACTGGTATAGGACGTCAGAATTAATTTTGAATATTTATGAGCGTTTCTTAAATTTAAAAATTCTGGAAAACTAAAATGTTTACTTTTTTTTTATAAATACGTGTTGCAAAATTAAATCCTTACATTTGGATTGATAAAGTTCATCAAAAGTTAAAAAATGTCAGATAAGTTTTCCTTACATTTATTCATATATATATATATACATATATATATAGGAATAAATGACTCCTGCTCACGACTTTCAGGAGTAGGCTGGACCATCACCGAGAAAGAGAATCAGGAGAGAGGATGACGATCACGATACTCCGGTGCCGACGACGAAGATAGATAGATAGATAGATAGATAGATAGATAGATAGATAGATAGATATAGAGCAGACATATAATATCTGGATTTTTTTCTTAATTTATTGTTAACAGCAAAAATTCTTACGGCATTTTTTCTATTTGTATACTTAAAGATGTTTAGAATGGAATACGTTTAAAAAAAAATCCAGACGACATGCATTTAACGGCTGTCAGAATTCGTTGAAAAATACACCCCTACCCCTACCTAAACGTAACCCTTTTTCAAACGTAACTAATAACTAATACAACAAAAGTTAATAAAATGAACACGCAACCCTTGTCTGGATGAATGGATTTCTCTGTATCCTTGGAAACTGTAAATTATGATTTTTTTCCGTGCCTTTAAAACCCAGTAAATTTAAAAATAAGTTACTCCAAAATTCGCTTGAGGATAAAATAGAACTTTAATTTAATTAGAAAATTAAATTCTAAGCTTTCAGATTCCATTTTTGCAACATGGCTAGAACTATGTAGCGAAAAAAACATATTTTAAATCAGTTAACTTATAATATATATATATATATATATATATATATATATATATATATGGTGGTACTTGTTTGGAAAACCATCGGATAGCTCAAATTACAGTAGAACAAATCGGTACCCGAGGAAAAATGGGAAATAAAAAATTGAAAGAACCAAGAACATTAAAACAAGGCGAAAACAATCGTCAAGTGTTTAAGCTCCGAGTCCAAAGAAAAAACAAAACAAAACGACTTAAAAGAGTAATAACTACGTAAAGTGCTCAATGCAGTAAGTAGAGCGATAATCTAAATTAATCCTAAGGAGCCAGGCAAAGCTACCTAGGTTTCACCTAAACGGATCATCAGAGTAAAACCGGCTTTACCCTGATGATCCGTTTAGGTTTAGGTTATATATATATATATATATATATATATATATGTGTGTGTGTGTGTGTGTGTGTAATAGACCGGTGGTAGAAATAAAACTAATAATATTTATTATCTATTAGTAGGAATGGAAGCATGATGAGAAGGCTTTGTGGAAGGCTTTATTGCTGAAACTGTATTCTTTGAATATACTTCAATTCATATCTAATCCTGTGTAATTCATACATTCGAAGATTAAACAGGAATTTAAGCATCCTCTAAGAATACGGTTTCCACAAAAAGCTTTCTACAAACCCTCTGCAAGCTTAATGGTGGTAAACAACTAGTCCAAATCTGTCAGAATTAGAACACATGCGAATTTATTATTTTTGTAGTTTTTTTTTTATCTCATGAATTTCTTTCACTGGCCTATTATATCTACATACTATAAGAAACACCCGTGGACATTATTACTTTACTATATATATATATATATATATATATATAAAGGAATAAAGACACTAGGAAAATTGCGTAGTTTTAGCCGACGCTTTTCGACCAATGTGGACTTTTCAAGGATAAAAACGAAATGAATTTATTGAAACAAAATATCTATACCAAATACCTATATTTTGTTTATATATACTTTGTTTCAATAAATTCATTTCGTTTTTTGCCTCGAAAAAGTCCACACTGGACACAACGCGTCGGCTAAAACTACAGTTTTCCTATTGTCTTTATTCCTTTATACATGCTGTCTTTTTCTACAGATTAATTCTGAGAATTTTTACACACACACACACACACACACACACACACACACACACACACACACACACACACACATATATATATATATATATATATATATATATATATACTAAAAGCCTACTAATATATAATAAATATCATCAATCTTATTGGCAATGTTTTTTTAATCATTTTGTTGCCTTTTTTTATTCCTCAAACTCCATTAACCGATCTATTAAATCTGCACACACACACACATATATATATATATATATATATATATATATATATATATATATATATATATATATATATATACAATTACAGGATATATCTATATCTATCTATATATATATATATATATATATATATATATGACGTGTTCGGTAGAGGAGGGCGTATTCAACAATTAATAATTTTGCGGCAATACGGGTTTAAAGGTTTTAGACAATTTTGATTGCTTTTTCTTTTCATAGTTAGACGTAAGATATTGTAGTAAATGTAGGACTACTTTACACTTAAGTAAAATAATAACAATAATAATATTTATTATGAATTTATTACATGAAATTATCAAATTTTACGAAAATATTATTAACAATTATGTATTATAAAAATAAAAATAAATAAATAAAAATAATTTTGATGCTATATTTGATTTGTTTTTAGGTATTTTTCATTTCCCCCTTTGTTATTGGCAGCATTTTAGAATACTTTGGCTGCAATGATAAGTTTCTTAAGTTGAACAAACTGGAACTATTTCCTTTACACTTTGTTACCTCTATTTTCTATTGTTGTTTTTAGATCGCTTTCTCCTAGACATTATGAAATTCTGAAATTTAGAATGATCTTATTCCATTTTAAAAAATAAAACCTATAAAAAGGAATATTTTAAATTAATATAAGACCAAAAATAAAATTCTTTTAACAAAAAACCTCAATGATTTCACTACAATTATGTAACAATAATGTAATGATATTCCGCAGATAAATCTACGGTTAATGTTACCTCATCTCATTACATAGTTACGAACTATAAACCTAAACTGAGCTTGAAATAGCGTGTCATCGACTCTAATTTTTTTGTAAAATACTTGGATATGATATAAGAAATAATTTGCAATGAAAAAAGCAATTTTCAGTTTCTTGTTGAATACGCCCCTCCTTCACCGAACGCGTCATATATTAAATGCACTTTTTAATCCGACATTATATCTTATCACCATACAGGTTATTTTTAGTGGATACACGTGGTGCTATTGCTATCCCTGTAATTTTAATTTTCCTAAACAATGAAATTAATAACAGCCGAAACATGTGCCCCCCAACAGAAAACAGGAAACCACTCCTATTATCGAGTCATGCTGTTATCATTTTACTTACTGGAGACCACCAAAGTTCAATTTTGTTTTACAAAAATGAAGCAAGCAGTTACAAATCCGTACATGTCTCAACAAGCGTTCCTTAAATAGTAACTTGAACCAATTTGTTAAAATGGTCTCCCGTGGCCAAATTGGTGACGGCATGCATCAACAATAGGAGCGGTTTCCCTCATGGAAAAGGGATACGAGTTCGATTCTTATCGGAAGTCACATTTTTCTTTAGTGGATTCTCTTGATCTAGATAGGCTGTTATTAATTTCACTCATAATGAAAATAAAAAGGGATAGCAATCAAACACATGGACTCACTAAAAATAAGATATATATAGAGAGAGAGGTTGATTGAAATAAATTCCCCGTTTTAAAATGCTTATAATTTATTTATTAATTTTTACAACAAATGGATATCAGAGGAAATCATTTGGCATGAGGTTTTATTTAAAATTCAATATAGGCACCATATTTCGCTACCGTCTTCTTGGGCCGTCCAAGAATCACGTCACCTGATTTCACCAGAAACTCTTGAAAGCATAACTTCTTGTGTTCGCTCTTCGAGTTCTTCCAAAGTATTGGTTTTGCTCCTTTAACCAACCCCAAATCAAAAAGTCATGGGAGGTTATGCCAGGAATCCTGGCTGGCAACTCATACAAAAAATAGGGAGTTACTTTTCAATCATCCTGTATTTATTTATTATGTATGGAAGTATTTGTAATTAAAAAATATATAAAAGAAATTCTGATATAAATGAATATATCACAAAAAGCAAGATAATAAACGGAAATGACAAAACAGGAGAACTAATTTTACCAGCACGTTTCGTTCCTTCTTGAAATTCCTCAATAACGAAATTTATTAAGAGAAATCTATATTTATGCACAGGAAAAGTATGTGATAAAATAACAGTAGGTGTTCAAATTTAAATCTGAGAATATCCGATAAAATTCGAAAAACCTTCAACATTATAGACAGGAAAGGAATTTATGGAGAGCATTAATAATGTAATTTTTTAATGTTGGCAAACGAGAGTGAATTTTTGCAATTATGATTATTATACAATGCGTGAGTGAGTGAGTGAGTGAGTGAGTGAGTGAGTGAGTGAGTGGCTCGCCAGCAAAATGACACTACACTACATACAAAGCCCGATATAGGACACCCAGAGAGATCAGAGTATATCAGGTATATCCATCACAGTCAAATGTGCGCAATATAGTGACAGGTTTCATAAAACTGCGCATAATCTTGCAAGCGTGGCCTAGTTAGAAATATCCCCCAACTCAGGCAACCAACACCGCTTAACTAGTCTCTGATTACGGGTGTTCCTAAATATCTAGACATTACCCCCAAGTCACCGGAGCTGCTCCATCTCTCACTTGATCCACTGAAACAGTGCATGTCATTTTCAGTATTACCAATCACAGGGATTTAACTCAAGACTGCCCGAGAGACTAATATGATTTAACCAAAGCTTTAGTCCACAAGGACTATAATTTGTAGTGGCTAAAATACTGAAGCCTTAAACATGACATATGTTTTGGGACTGTATGTGTGTCCTGACTCAGGTCCATGAAGAGCGTCAATCTCCTAACTCGTATGATGAGACTTTATGAGTGCCCTGTTTCAGGAAACGGAACTATATATGACCTAGCTCAGGTGGCAAAACAGCCTGAATGTCATAGCTCAGGGGAATATATATGTGTCTTGTCTCAGATATTCTAGGTAAGGTACAGTCCTGATTATCTTGAGGCAGACACTGGGACTGTATCGGTGCCCTGATTCTGGTTGTGGGACCTGACTGAAATGGGGAAGATGTTTGGGTGGAGTTAAATTTTAGAGGGGAGATGGCACCCAGTCCCGGTGATTCCATCTCTTAGGCAGCACATTCCCCATTACAGTAAGAAAGGTAGGATCCGTATAATATGCATGACAGTGATCACGAAGAATGGAAAAATTTCTTTCGTCCTTGGCCCATATGCATACGTATGTGTATGGAGCCATCCACGTAAAAACGAACCTCTGTCACACTCCTACTCAGTAGGGAGGCCGAGTAAATATACCTAGCTCAGGTGGGAGTAGAGCATGAGCGTCCTAACTCAGGTGGTGTAACTGTATTAGTGTCCTGGCTCAGCGGATGGAAATATGTATCTTGTGAGACGATTGAGGGTATTCTGGTTAAAGTGGCGTAAGAGTTTGAGCATACTGGCTCAGGTGATAGAAATGTATGTGTGTCCTGACTTAGGTGATAGAAATGTATATGTCCTGGCTCAGGTGATGGAAATGTATGTGTCCTGGCTCAGGTGATAGAAATGTATATGTCCTGGCTCAGGTGATGGAAATGTATGTGCCCTGGCTCAGGTGATGGAAATGTATGTGCCCTGGCTCAGGTGATAGAAATGTATGTGTGTCCTGACTCAGGTGATAGAAATGTATGTGTCCTGGCTCAGGTGATGGAAATGTATGTGTGTCCTGACTCAGGTGATAGAAACGTGTGTGTCCTGGCTCAGGTGATGGAAATGTATGTGTGTCCTGACTCATAGAGTGAAACTGTGCAAGTGCTCTCACTCCTGTCATGTGACTGTACGAGAGTTCTCCCTCAAGTTGTGGAAGTGTGTGTGTCCTGCCACATAGAGTGAGCGAGTCCATATATGTGTCCTGACACAGGTGGTGCAACTGTACACGTGTCGTAAATCAGGTGGCGCAACTCTGTGTGTGTCCTAGTTCAAATTGTGCACCTTTACGCGTGTCCCAACGCAGGTAGGGAAATCGCATGAATGTCCTTACACATTTGGTAGACCTGGATGTCTGTTCGGACGGAGGTGGTGATTTTTTTTTCAACATATGTGTTGTTTATTTTCTACTATAACAACTTCTAATATTATCAGTCGATTACTGACTGATATGTTATCTCTGCACTGACACGTTCGAACGGAAAAACTTGTAGGACCTTTGAAATGTTGATTAGACAGAATTGGGTATCAATTCTTTTTATAGTCCGAATTAAATACAAACAATGAAATGTCACCCGTACGTAGGTAAGTCACTGGGTCCAATTTCTAATAACAAAAATAAAATAATTATTTTACACAACAAATATTCATTTTCCATATCTACCTATTTTTTAATCGGTATTACTCCATGCAAGGCAGTAAAGCCACTAAGACACAAAGGGTTACAAAGTATGGAAGAATTAGGAACAGAAAGATGAATAATGTGCAATATGTGAATAATAACAAGAGGAATGAGTAATCATGAGCACAGTAAATAGCGATTGACATTGCATTAAATTTTTTACAGATTAAAGTTGACTGGAAAGCATGGAACTGCAAGGGAATTCCACAAGAAAGAAGTGCGAGAAAAGAAACTGTTAGCATAGAACTTACGGCTACATCTAGCCAGCTCAACTGTAAATTTATGAGATATTAACACCAGTCTGGTACTGCGGTTAAATTCAAAAAGTCTATGTACCATACCAAGAATTAATCCTAGTAATTGCGATGAAAGTATTTATAGAAAAGACACAGAGAAACAACATTACGGAGTTAGGAAAGTAACAGAAGCCGAACCGCCAGATCAGGACTAATAATATTGCTGATTCTTTGGATTTTATTAAGGAGCTCAAGGTAAATAGCAGGGGAACAGAATCATATGTGACAGCAATATTCTAAATCTGGATGAACGGTAGACTTATAGATATGTCAGATTCTGGAGAGAAAAATTGTCTCGCACGGCACAAGGAACCTACTTACTTAGCAGCTGACCGAGTAATGGATTCAATATAGTCTTTCCACTTCATGTCAACTGAGAACGTTAGCCCGAGAAATCGCAATGATTCACTTTCCTGGAGGTTAGCATCAGCCATGCTAATGAAAGGTGGCAAGGGGCCTCTCAGTTGGTTAATGGAGAGAAGTTTCGTTATGGAGGCGTTAAAATTAACAAACCTGTCTGTGTCATCCAATTACTCGCAAATATCTAATATCTGGGGTTTGTAGTAACAGACGACGGAAATGTGATACAGAAATTTCAAAGGGGTTCATAAGACAGTAAATGTTTTCTCACAGAAGGTAAGCAAATACTGAAACATAGGAAAATATCATTAAACCAAAGAATACAGCGTGTCTTCAATAAATGTATAAACCACATTTACAGTGTATAGCTCAAGTCAACTTGATTTCTTTTTAGACTTACACCTTAGTATTAATAATGTCATCCATGTGTGGCTTTGAACAAAGAAAGTTCATGTTACTGAAAGTAAGAAAATACAGTAGAATTTCGAAGGCGCTATCGAAGAGAGTTTCGTTCGGACCCACCTACGCGGCTTATAATCTCAGGAATTAGTGATAAGTTTGAAGCTGGTGGTAATGTACACGACGTGTAAGAGAAATGTTTCAGAAGACAACAGATATCGACCACACCGTGTGAAGCAAGATAGGGTAATGAAAAGTGAATATCTTAAGAGAGTTCATTTAATGGGTTTAACAGCAAAATTGTTCAAATCGTGCAAAAGCAAAATTGTCCATTTGTTAGATTACGCTCTGAACCGTTGTATCTTAGAAATGATTAAAGATATATTACTGGAATTAATGTTTTATAACACTATTGGACTCTACTTTGAGTAATAAGAATGTACTCTCCAAGTTTAACAGAAGGATCGTGATGAAATCAATTTTAAACGAAAATGATCAGGATCGGGATCTTCATTTTAACTTAGGGCTAAATCTATTCTTATTGTTCAAAGTAGAGCCCAATAGAGTTATAAAACCTCGGAGAATTCCAGTAAGATATTAATCTAACAATTAGACAATTTTGCTGTTACACGATTTGGACAATTTTGCTGTTACACTCGTACATATATATATATATATATATATATATATATATATATATATATATATATATATATATATAAAAACATTAGGCAGCATACAAAGAATAATCACACATAGAATTAATCAGAAGTATCAATGCGATTATTGGCGACATCCATCGCTAGAAAACATAATATATGCATTAAAATCCTGTTCATCCATAGTGCGAGTTTTGATCCTTGAAGAAAAACTTGTTGTCTGTAGTTTTTCAGTTTATTTGATGTTAAAATGCTAGTACTTACGGACAGTCTTCCATCCATCATCAGGCATGTGTTTTTTTTCCTTATAAAATCAAAAACTTGAGACGATATACCTGTATGTCGACCGAAATAGCAGATATTCAAAAAACATCTTATATATATATATATATATATATATATATATATATATATATATATATAAATTAATTGATTTAAAATATGGTTTTTTCCGCTACACAGTTCTAACCATGTTTCAAAAATGGAAGCTAAAAACCCCGAATTTAATTTTGCAATTAAATTAAAGACATTAGTTCCATTTCATCCTCAAGCGAATTTTGGAGTAACTTTTAAAAATTACTGGGTTTTAAAGACACAGCTAAAATCACGTTTCCATGGTTACAGAATATTCTACTTGAATTGGACAAGGGATGTCTAGGTATTCCTTATGTCAGTATCATTGTATCAGTTATTAGCTACAATTTGGTAAGGGGTAGGGATGTATTTTTCAATGAAAACTGACATCCGTTCAATGCATGTCATCTAGATTTTTTTTTTTTAAATTATTGTTAACGGTAAAAAAAATTCTTACGGCATTTTTTTTTTCTATTTGTAAATTTAAAGATTTTCGGAGGTGTTCAGATCATAATTCTTTTTATTTAACTACGATTTGAAATATTTGCAATATATATATATATAAAGATTGTGTTTAAGCATGAAACTGACTGTCGCCGCTGGGTATTGACATCAATGTCCACTTTTATATTTACATAAGCTCTGTCAACGAGATTGAGTACTTTAACCCATAAATATAGCATATCTTAAAACTATATATATATATTAATCATTTCACAATAATCAAGGTAATAGAGCCACTATGACACCAGGTTTTACTGAGTGATAGAAATTATGTGAAAAACTAATATTAAAGAGAGAAGACAATAAAAGAACAAGAATTAAGAAGACAGATGACGCATTAAATAGTTGAAGCTCGCAAAAAACAGTACATGATTTCACTTCTCTAATATTGCTCCTTCATGGTCAGCCTATGAACATTTTCAACCTACACTCGTACCTGGAAAGAAACAATACAGTTATTAAAAAGAAGAGTTGAAATGAATGACTACAAGATTTCACAGCTCTGACATCTCTGTTGCCCTAGGTAAGCTTTTTTCCGTTAATATTGAACGGAGGGGAATTAACGAACTGATCTGCTACTTAAAATTAGAGCGTGGTACCACCTGTTAGGGTCCCAGCTATGGGCAAATAGTGAACTCACAAACAAAACACTATAAATGTATAAAAATATATTTTTATGGTAAAAATGCTAGCAATACATTTTTATATAAAATGGACCAACAACACATATAGTAAAAATACCAGCAATACATTTTAAAGCAAAATGACAAGCAAAACATTTTATCTGCGGTTGAAATCATGTAATTGCTTTCAAAAGATATTTAGTTGAAACCATAAAATCGTATTCAGATTATTTAGATTTCAGCATTAAATAATCCATAGAGGTGCTGATATGCTGCTAAACCGAGCAAACGGATTTACGGCTACATTACGTTGAAATACCGATTCCCGTACGATCACCGAAGTTAAGCACCGTCGAGCCTGGCCAGTACCTAGATAGGTGACCGCTTAGGAATGCCAGGTGCAGTAAGCTCGAATGTGCGGGTCGTGTATTGGATGATGACTCATAGTTGTTAATCGGAGAGCCGAGTTCGAATTCCAGTTGGGTTCGTTATATTTCCTTAAGCGCAAATACTATTAGGAAAGTTATGAATTCAAATTCCTTCTCCTTATGGGTTAATTAATTAGTAAGACTTGTATCACTAAAACTATTATTAATTTTAAAAAATGCGTACAAAATATTTAAATTTCGGCATTAAATAACCCGCAGAGGTTGATATGCCGCTAAATAAAACCAACCAAATCAAATTTAAAATTAGGACTTTGGTATCAGCAGTAGTAATCTTTATCGAGTGAATTAGGCTAATAATCGCGGAATTTATCATTGAGGTAAAAATATAACCGATAACAAGACGTAGCGTGTCGTGTTGCTCTACTTCAGGCGAACATTGTTTTTTGTCAAATCATTAACAATTCTGTGAAATATAACGGCGCCAGGGAGCTCTCGACTCGGAATCGTTTTGATAATTAAATTTAATCCCCGCGAAAAAAAAAAAAATCAGCCGTCATGAAATCAATTTTGTTTTTATCTTCTTATCATTTATAGTTGTTAGTAGCATAATAAAGTACTATCAAAATGCTTTTAGTAGTTGTGTCTTGACGACACTAAACTCGGTGGCCATACTCCGTTAAACCATCAGTCCCCGTACGATCACCAAGCTATAGATTAAATATTAAGACTCGTATCCCTAAATCATTAAAAATAATTTTTCTAGCTA
The DNA here is from genome assembly GCA_903632075.3 of Acanthosepion pharaonis. Lineage (NCBI taxonomy): Eukaryota > Metazoa > Mollusca > Cephalopoda > Sepiida > Sepiidae > Acanthosepion > Acanthosepion pharaonis. The sequence continues at coordinate 2,963,405 of CAHIKZ030000779.1, read as the reverse complement.
TAAATAACCTTCAAAGGGTTTGACAAACCGTAAAAAACGAATCAATGAAATCAAATCTTACCCCGGCTCCCGTACGATCACCGAAGTTAAGCAACGTCGAACCTGGTCAGTGCCTAGATGGGTGACCGCATGTTGTAAGCTTGGATGTGCGGGTGGTATAATGGATAACGGCTCGGAATTTTTAACTGGGGAGCCAAGTTCTAATTCCAGTTGGGTTCATTAAATACACTTACGCGTAAATACCTTTTGAAAATGGTGGGAATCCACCTCTTCTCCCCCGACTATGGGTTAAATAAGATTTGTATCCCTAAATGATTATTATATCAAAAAATTTCTTAGAAAATAACAAAAATATTTTCTAGCTTTAAATAACCTTCAGTGGGTTGATAAACCATAAAAAAACGAACCAGTGAAATCAAATCTTATCCCTGTTCCCATACGATCACCGAAGTTAAGTAACGTCGAGCCTGGTCATTACTTAGATGGGAATACCAGATGTTGTAAGCTTAGTTTTGTAGATAGTTTAATGGATAACGAATTGGAATAGTTAATCGGGGAAAGCCGAGCTCTAATTCCAGTTGGGTTCGTTATATTCACTTTCGCGCAAATACCTATGTGAAAAGATATGAATTCATCTCTCCCCCAGCTATGGGTTAATTAGTAAAATTTATATCACTAAAATTTTGTCTACGAAACAAAACAAAAATTTTACTGACTAAAAAGATATTTTCTAGCTATAAATAATCAGCAAAGGGTTGACAAAACATAGAAAACAAATCAATTTTTCCCTTTCTTTGATCTCATGGAACTGAAATCTATATTCATTTAAAAACGACGTGCTATCTATGAATGGTGTGCACAAAATCTAAATAATCTATATACTCAGATGTTTTGAGTAAACTTGCGGATAATGTAACTGTCATCAGAGAGGGATCAGAGAGCCGAGTTCAAATCCCAGCCTCATCTGGTGCATTCACTTTCGCAATATTGAAGGGAACGCATATATCTCTTCTCCCTGCAGTTAAATATTAAGAATGAGTAGACTCGGCTGCCTAAGCCTTAACTGGCAGCCAGTCTAAGAGTAAGATCACAGTGAATTCAAAATGTAAAGCCAGTGGGAAACCACACCACTATCTTTCTCAAATTCATGATTCAGAAGTAGAACGGGATACTAGATATCTCTTTAATGCACTTCTTGTATGCCAATATGTAACCCTCTACTTCAAGTGGATCATGGGCCTTGTAACCCTCTACCTTTAGTGGCCGTGATACTTGTAAACCTCCATCTTGAGTGGTTCTTGGGCCTTGTACTCATCTACCACGAGTAGCCTTGAGCCATAGAATCATCTACTTTGAGTGGTTTTGGGCCTTTTAACACTCTACCTTAAGTGGCCTTGAGCCTTGTAACTCCCTACCTCAAGTGGCTTTGAGCCTTATAACCCTATACTTTAATTGGCCTTGAACCTTGTAACGAGCATGGTGAGAGATTCTAGTTCGATATATTCAACAAGGAATCGAGGTATCAAACCTGTCGAAAGTAAACATTATGGAAAACCCCCCAAATCGTAAAATGCTTCTGAATTTTGTCAAGGTCGGGCAGTTTAGACGGGACAATTCCAGTCTAGATGTAACAGAAATACTCCATTTTTGTCTGTGATCTGATTCTTGTAAATACAGAGTACGGGTAATGGTACACGTACTTTCTGTAATCGTATAAATACCAACTATTCAATAGTAGAACTTGAAGTCTGGAGTAAGCCTTAGTCGAGGCAAGGAGCCTCAATGAGAGTACAAACGTATATCAGAACAAGAAGAAATGTAGGGTTTGCTAGGTGGTATGACACATTACGTGCTTGGTTCTTTCTGCCATTGAGCAGTGAGAGCTCGGTCAGTGGAGACATCAGCTGCCAGATTTGGGGGGAGGTGCTCTAATATACTGTGTTCTACGAAGCCGTGTGCGTAATGTGTTATTTTCTCCTTTTTTACGTCCAATCTCTCTATTTCCCTTGATTTCTTTCTTCCTTTCTGTTGCTCACATCCAATCTCTTTCTCTCTTTCTCATCTCTTTCTCTTTCTTTCTATTTCTCACACCCAATCTCTCTCTCTCTCTCTCTCTCTCTCTCTCTCTCTCTCTCTCTCTCTCTCTCTCTTTATCTCACTTTTGTTATGAATGTTGTTGTTATTAAATTTATTGTTATTTTTGTTACAATGTTTTTTATGTTACTGGTGTCGTTATAATTATTGTTCTTATTTCTTTTATTGTTGCTATTAAGTGTTTATAATATTGCTTTTATTGCTGTTATAATGTTTAATGTTATTATTATTAAGGCGAATTTGCACGGAGATAAAAGATTATAAGAAGCAGGCTAATGATTTCATTCAACATTATGTCATGCGTGGCTATCAAGAATCGCGACTGAAACAAATTGCGAAAATGAAATAGTTAAAAATGAAGATTACCATAATTTTATGCCAGGTCAAAAAATATTCTGACAGAATCCTATTAATCATCGATGTACACCGAAATTTTTCCTAGAATTTCAAGAAGGCTACACGACAGCTATGGACACATTGAGCAAAAATATCTGTATTTTGAAGAACATTTAAAGAACATTTTCATTTATTTTCGTTATTAGGATCAACCCTTCTACCCCAACATTTCCTCATATATATATATATATATATATATATATATATATATATATATATATATATATATATATATATATATATATATTCGCTTTAATCGTTTGCCTTCATAAAGTCGGAAGACGAAACGCGTCGGCAAAAACTAAGGTTTTTTTCAAATGTCATTCTCTACAATATATATACCTCCACACAAACAAGGAGGAGACATACTTAACATCTGGAAGAGGCAGCTAAAGTTTCTGGGACACATAATGAGGAAGGAGGGCTTGGAGAATCTGATACTCATCGGTCGAATAGAGGGAAAGAGAGACAAGGGAAAACAACGCATGATATACCTGGCGGTCTTTAGCAAGTGGATGACAGAACGTGGTCTGGGTGAGGTGGCAAAGGGAAGGAACTTGTTGAGAGCTGAAAAGGATAGAAGGAGGTGGAGAGCTATGATCGCCTACGTCCTGAATGGACACGGCACATAGAAAGAAAGATAAATAGCCATAAATTTTTACACCATTGGTTTTAGTAGGTTTCCCTGTGAGTATGTGTTATTTTGGTAAACGTAGGATTTGGTGAAGAGAGGTGTGTTCTTGTGGTTGAGTAAATTGTAACGAATGAATGGGTCACGAATCAGATTAGCTGAATTTAGGGTAATCAACGACGAGCAGCCTCACCCCACGTCCCCTTCGGCCTTGGGTTAAAATTGTACGTAATAATACAATAAATATACACAAAACAAGCAACGTTTGTACAAAGACGTTTTTCTTTTAAGCATTTCACGCAAGGAGGGATGGCACTAGCACGCAAGGGGTTACAAAGAGCGGAAGCGAGAGTAAAGAGGTGTGATAGCGGAAAGGATGAAGAGAAGGACGGGGAATAGATCAAAGCGTCTGGAGATGTCGATTGACATTACATTTGAATAGTTTTATAGCTGTCAGGGAAGCAAATAAGAGGAAGGGTGTTCCACAGACGGGAAGTGCAAGACATGAAGCTCTTGGAGTAGAAGAGACGGTTACATTTAACCGTTTCGACAGTGAAAGGGTGGGACCGAGATGCTAGCTTATAGTAGCACATTTAAATTCATGTAGATTTTTTGTAGATTTATACATTTTTTTTTCCTTCTGTTGAAATATTGTTTAATATTGTCAAACATTGTGTTTTTTCTTTTGTTTATCTTTTCTTAAATTGTACTCTTCTCTTGCCACCATTATTGTTGTTATAAACCTTATTGTCTTTGATAATATTACAATCATTTTCTTGTTATTGTAGTTAGTATTATGTGTTTTGTTATTTTCAATTTATTCTGTTTAAACGTTACTTTTTTATGGATACTCATATTCGAGTAGAGGCTCTGTTTTTAATTAAACAGTATTTTTTGTCCAGCTACATCTACCGGGATTCGAGAAATTTTGCCAGAAAATTTTATTTTTATATTTGTTTATTATTATTCTAAACGTTGATATCGTTGCTATTATTGTTATAATTATTTTGCAACTATTATTGCTGTTGTTGTTCTATTAGAAGGGATCGGCAAAAAGGGGTCTTGAATTTTATTTGTGATCGTGCGAAAAACCAAATTAAACTGGCTTGCCTACAGGTGGGCAGATAAGAGTTGAATAAAGTTGAGTATCACAAGGGGTAAGATAAAAAAAATTAAAGACCATCTGACAGCCTCCCACCAACAACAACCTAATTTATTTGTGCTCACTCTCCCCTTTTCCCTCTCTCTTTCTCACAAATAGACTCTCTCTTTCTACTTCACTCTCTCTCTCTCTCTCTCTCTCATCCTTTATAATTCTCACACCCATTCTCTTTCTCCTAATATCATTTTCTTTCTTTCTGTTCCTCACACCCAATCTCTCTCTCTCTCTCTCTCTCTCTCTCTCTCTCTCTCTCTCTCTCTCTCTCTCTCTCCGGATATTTCTCTATTTTTTTACACCCAATCTTTTTCTGTCTGTCTCTCTCTCTTTCTCCTGATTTATTTCTCTTTCTTTTTCTCGCACTCAATCACTCTCTCTTTGTCCTAATCTTTTTCTCTCTTTTTCCTATTTCTCACACAGATTGTCTCTATTTTTCATTACCATTGCTATTTATCACAGCTAATTTCTCTCTCTCTCTCTCTCGCTTTCCTTAACACTTTCTCTTTCTCTCTTTTCCAGATCTCTTTCTCTTTCTCAGATCTGTTCTCTCTCTTTCTTTCTCCCAATCTCTTTCTTTCTTTCTTTCTTTCTATTTCTCGCATCCAATTTATCTTTTCCTTATTTCCTTCTCTTTCTTTTTCACACTCAATCTCTCTCTCTCTCTCTCTCTCTCTCTGTATATACAAACACACACACACACACACACACATATATATATATATATATATATATATATATATATAGTGTATCAAAATACATTTACAAACTTAAAGAAAGTTTATGATAGATGGCGATGTGTTGCCATAGGACTAGGTTACATTTGTCATTCGTGTACACTTGCGGCTACTCTGTCTTCAAAATTTAACGTGTGTAGTAGCGAATTAACTGAAAGGTGTTGTGTTTAACAGTAGCAGGATATCCCTATCATGAACAGGCACATATGATTTTCACATACGGCTGCGCGAATGGTGATGGATGCGAGCCTGCACGGTTGTATCAGATTGCGTTTCTAAGCTGAAGACAGCTGAGTCATCCAATTTTTGCTGCTTTATATATATATATATATATATATATATATATATATATATATATATATATATATATATATGGTGAACTCTCCGTCGTATTCGACGTATGAGGGTGAAGCAGTTCAGTTCCTGGGAACCAAAAGCCCAGACATCAGCACATATGATTTTGATTATAGTGATGAAGGTTTTGTGCAGAACCGCCCACACTTTTTGAAGGATCGAATACAGAGATCTGGTACACTACGTGCCACAAGGTCCCCAAATCACCCCTCGCAGGTTTTGAATTCAGAGTTCAAAGTTGTGCTTCTCCTAAACCAGTTTCTATCCAAGGCTCTAGAACCCAGTCTGTCCTGCTACCCATAGCTGGAGGAAGAGGATTCATACCGTTCCCAAGGGTATTAGCACGCAAGTGAATGTAATGGATTCGAGTGGAATTCGAACTCGGCTCTCCGATACACACACACACACACACACACACACACACACACGCACGCACACACACACATATATATATATATATATATATATATATATATAGAGAGAGAGAGAGAGAGAGAGAGAAAGAGCGGGGGGAATCTGATGCAAAAGAAACGTATCCGCTTAATGCAATATTCCAGTACAATATTTAATAATATTTGGCAAACGTCTAATCAGATCTTTAATGCATTTCTGCATGCCTTAAAAAATGTTTAGACCTTTATGCTGATGACATAGACATTCATAGATCAACATCGTCTATTAATGTGTTTCATGAACTAAGACTAAAGATAAACTTTTACCAAAGCACAAGTTAAACAATGAATCACTTCTTTTTACGTAATGCCGGATTATCCCTTGGATTATTTCTTCTACCGAGCACGGATTTATGCTGATGACATAGTTTATTCATAGATGGGATAAGAATGGTCATGAACAAAAAAAAATGAAAATCGTCTATCAAAGTCTTCCAAGAAGTAAAACTCAAGATAAACCTGCCAAATAACAAGTTAAATAAGGCATCAGTTTAACGCGGAAGAAGGTTCAAAAATGTGTCAGGAATGATTTCTTCTAGCGAAGATGAGTGTGGGTCTATGCCAAGAATGGCCAAACCGCGGCTCGCGAGCCACATGCGGCTCTTTAAACTTTAATAGGCGGCTCGTCATCACAGTTAATATAAAAGTTAAATAAGAAAAATGTCAAGCTTTATAATTATTTACTGAGTATCAATTTCGACCCCATTGGATTAAAACGTATGTTTAATATTTATGGTTAGTAAAATTATTTAAGAATTTAAATCCTAATTTCATGTCTTGCGGCTCTCAAACATCTTATGTCTATCGTATGTGGCTCTTACATTAATCAAGTTTGGCCACCCCTGATCTATATTGAAGACATAAGTATATATAGATGGAATAAATAATAATTTAATATGAAAAAAAAGGAAGATACAGCAAAGGAAAACGAGAAATTCAAGATGAAAATAGATGTAAATAAAACAAATAATTTAATGATGCCTTGGAAGGGTCAGAAACTTTGGTGTGTGACAAAATGCAGCACAAAGAACACAATAACTTGCTAATAAAAACAGACGTGAAACTGTCAACTCGTTTGAATGATGCATTGAAAGAGAAAAGACATTTGAAGGAAGATGTTACGTAGGAAACATGTGCATTGCCGAGAAAGATCAGGCCGTAGCAGCACATTTCTTGGATGCCCCAAAATTTTTAATGAATTGTAGTATTTTTACAGGGTTTTATTTTAACAAAATACAATAAAGAAAGAAATACAGGAAAGAAAAAAAATCTATCAATGCATAGAATATAATTTTCATAAAACCCTGATGAAAGAATTCATCTTTAAAGGCGTACGTCGATGGTAATTTTCCTTTATTGCGTGGGTGCATTTTCATTTTAATTTGGAATTGTGGTGAGTCTAATCAAATTAAATAAAATATAAATATAAAAATGTACAAAGAAATAGAAAAGAATTCAAATTAAAACAAAGCATTTGCTATCCCTTATCTCATTTTTGTATCTTTCATTATCTTTCTTTCTGTATATTTATCTCAAATAAAAAGAAAAAGACGAAAAGACTACCTCTGATTGAAAAACATCGGATATTGACGGTTAGAAAATTTGATACAGTGGCTAGAATATTTGTGGCAAAAAAATAAGAAAAATTTTTCAATCTAGAGATACTGGAAATTTTAAATATTTTATCTTTGTCCTCATTTTGGGTTTTTATGGGTATATACAAGTGTCTTTGTTCATTCTGTGTTTGAAGAAGCATTTCTTCCAGTTTCTGTTGTCTAATCTGAATTCCTAGATGCAATTCCTCCAATTTCTTCTGATATTCCGATTGTTCTTGTTGGAATTTCTCTTGTCTTTCTTTGTATTTCTGTTCTAACAGCAAATGTTGTTCCTGTTGGTGTTTCTGTATTTCTTGATATTTCTCTTCCAACAGTAGTTGTTGTTCTATTGGTGTTTTAACAACACTAGCATTACACTTTTAAATTCGTCCATTTTACTGCTTAAAATAAGAAATGAGACGGGGGAATTTTTTTCTCTTTACTCTCTTTAATAAGTCTGTTTGTACGATTCTTTTACTGAAAAATTTAAAAGCGGAAGCGGGGGTAAATTTTTACTTTACCCTATCAGCGAAAACAATGTCTATTTGACTTGTACAGTTCTTTTACTGACTTGTTGGAATAGAAAAAATAACAAGGTTCACCAATCTTCTTCCCAACCACCGAATTGAACTTGTAGAAATCCTATTGTTTTGAGGAGTTTCTCTTTTTCACTGTCATGGTTTTAATTAACACTGGATACCCTTTTGTCGTAGAGATTGACTAGAATTTCTTTCTTCATCACTGTTGTAGACACTGGCCAAAAACAAAAAAAAAATATGATTTAACGTGAAGTCCGTTTCTTCGAATCCTTAGTCGCCAAGATGTTGTGACCAAGTAAATGGTTAAGTAATAAGAAAAAGCAGGTTTGCAGATATATCGTATATTAAACAGTAAGTACACCAGATCATTATTACACTAGTGAGAGTTTATCGAATGAACTAGCGCTCAATCTGTTCACAGTTCTCCGAAGCCTTCTGTCCTATTAATCTTATAGTAGGCTGAAAAGTCCAACATAGACTCAATATTTATTATGTACAGGTACATAATTCTGGCACAAGGCCGAAAAAAGGGAGGGGTTGAGGCTGGTCTTAACTAACTATCCTATACCTAGCTAATCCGATTCACGACCCATTCATATATTACAATTTACCCATTCACCATAAGAATTCGTCCATAACCTCCATGCACCATAATACCATATCCGCTATAGGGGGACATACAAAACGCACCCCATGCCATAAAAATTTAATAATAAGTCCAACATAGACTCTTTAGAGGGAGGACACCACAACAATTATATTGCTCTGTATTAATAAATATATTGAGCTCTTTTTTTGTGGATCAGTTTTAATAGTTTATATTAGTAGGATCCACTTTCATTATATACCAACTGATTTTTTTCACCTTTGGGATTTTATATATATATATATATATATATATATATATATATATATATATATATATATATATATAATTATTATTAATTAATTAATTAATTAATTAAAAATTAAAGGTAATCAAACACTTAAAATCCCATAGGTAATAATTTTTGTTTCATGAGGGCTCTAAAAAAGCAGCTTTCAATCTTCAAGATCTGCAAGCAAAATTTCATTTGAGAACGAGAATCGAAACAAAGTGGGGATAATTTGTTCGGTCGGTGAAAGACGGTAGAAAGAAACAAGAGCAAGAAACAAAAATTTAATACTAACATAACGTTACACATTTATCATTGTACAACTTAAATAATTCTGTTCTCAATACAACCAAAATTTTCAACTCTCCTAATAATTCATTGCGCATATTAAAAACGATTTACTTACTTTCGCATTCGTATCGTATATGTGTGTGCTTCTAATTAGCTAAAACAAAAAAGATATGCAAGCCAATTAACCCGTCTTTTCAGCTGTTGACCTCATGATGCTGAAGATGATTCAGCTACTTTCTGTTTCACCTTCTGTCAGCTCGTCAGCTCGTCATTTGATCTAGTGCGGCTGCTATCTTTCGACTTTTGCACACCCCGAGTGGATATTTTGGTATACGTAAATAAACACTTTATTCTGTTTAATTCTTTTTGCATATGTTCTTAATATTATGTTACTTCAGGATGTAAGCGATCATGGCTAGCCACAGCTTCCTTTTTTATTACTTCTCATGACTCCTTGGTAAATATAGTGAAGCGGTTTCCCATTGCCTTCTCTATGGTTTGGAATTCAAAGTATTCCTTCTCTCTTCGAATCGTAGACGGTCATAACTCTCCACGGCTTCCTTTTCTATAATATCTGTGAATTTTCATGACCTAGGATACCGGAGTGGTTTCTTGTTGCTATCTCTACAGCTCAGTGCATTCCTTCTCACAAACTGACTGTCACCCAAAGGTGGGGAACCCAGTTTGACCTGCAATTTAACCCCTAGCCAGGGAGAGAAAAATCGAGTCATGCATTTTCAAGAGTTTCAAAGAGAATATTATTTTGGGGGGATGGAGATATTCCGGAAATGAACTCTTTAATTTAGGTTTCGAGTATACTAGGACAAATCGATTCATTAGAGAAACTTGTAAAAAGAATTCTAAAAATCTCAGATACCCCTTTAGTTCTAACTATATCGTTTATTTGAAACTCGAGTGCAGAATTGAATCTGAACGTGGCTCACCGATGCGACTATTCGAACCGAATGTGATTTTCCTGATTACAGGCAAAACACAAGCAGCATAGATTTTAAATTTCGGATGCACCTCAAAATTCATTGTTTTATCTTTAAGTAGATTTCATTGTCTTGTCATTAAATACAATTCACAGTATTATATTTACGTACAATTCATTGTTTTATCTTTAAGTAGAATTCATTGTTTTATCTTGAAGTAGAATTCATTGTTTTATCATTAAATACACTTCACAGCCTTATATTTAAGTACAATTCACTGTTTTATCTTGAAGTAGAATTCATTGTTTTATCATTAAATACACTTCACAGCCTTATATTTAAGTACAATTCATTGTTTTATCTTGAAGTAGAATTCATTGTTTTATCATTAAATACACTTCACAGCCTTATATTTAAGTACAATTCACTGTTTTATCTTGAAGTAGAATCCATTGTTTTATCATTAAATACACTTCACAACATTATATTTAAGTACAATTCACTCCTCATGACGTAGGCGATCTTTAAGTAGAGTCCATTGTCTTATCATTAAATACAATTAATAGCATTATATTTAAGTACAATTCATTGTTTTATCTTTATATACAATTAATACCAGATTTTTATAATTGATAATGGATGTTTTAAATTTGAATGTTGTTATTAATACTGTTTTTTTTTTTGTAAATATATAATTAAGGCAGAATTTAAAGCTATAATTAATACCGTATTCTTTATTTTAATTATTATGATTAAAACTAGAGAGAATGAGTAGACAGGGAATTGGGACAAAACTGAAATAAGGTTCAAGAAAACAGATGATGATGATTGACGTTGCATATAAATTCTTGAATATTGTAGTCATCAGTGAAGCAGGAATCCAAAATGATTTCCACGGGAAAGAAAAAATTGTTAGGATGAAAGTGGCGGTTGTATCTAGCTAGTTAAACAGTAAAACGGTGAGACCTAATTGCCAATCTAGTAGCACATTCATGTAGTCATGTTACCAAGGAAAAAAGCTTGTCATTGCAGTTGCCATGTGAATATTTGAAGAAAAAACAGAGGGAAGCCACTTTACGTTGGTGAGAAAGTGACTGAAATCGAGTTTCTTGATCAGGATCGATTACATTACAGATCATTCTTTGGAGTTTGTCAAGAATTTCGAGAGCTACAGCAGGAGCACCAGAACAGATATGGCAGCAATAATCAATGCACGGAGAAAGGGTAGATTTATAATGTGGAAGATGGATTCTGAAGAGAAAAATTTTCTGGCGCGACACATTGAACCAAATTTCCTAGCAGTAGATGCAGAAATTGATTCGATATAGACAATACACTTCATGTCAGTTGATAACGCCAAGCTATGAAGGCGTTATGTGTTACTCTCCTGGAGCTTAGCATTAACCATGCTGATGGCAGACAGAAAAAGTCCTCTGTGGATTTTATAATTATGAGATTTTATAATTATGAGATTTTATAAACCTATAATTAATACTGAATTTTGATTTGGGCATTAACGGGTTAACTCGAAAATAATCGAATATCTTTACAACAGGAATAATCATATAGAATTCTAGTACTCTGAGAGATACTGTCTTTATGTGCTGGTTTCTCCTCAGGACGTAGGCGATCATTGCTGTCTACAAATTCCTGTCTCTTGCAACCTAAATAAATTCTGTCTTTTCCTTATTTTTAAACCCTGTTCCGCTGTCTATTCACTCAAGCTTGCCTTTTTTTCCTCCGTCCCTCTTACCTTCAATCTGTCTTCTGAGTAACACATTTTCCAAGCCCTCTTTCCTCATTATGTGTCCTAGAAATTTCAACTTCCTCTTCCTGACGTTAAGTATAAGTTTCCTTTTTGTTTCCATTTTCTCTAAAACCTCGTCGTTACTCACATGTTCCGTCCATGATATCCTCAGCATCTTTCTGTAGAACCACATTTATGTTGCTTCAAGTCTTTTCGTTGAGGAAATTGTCCCGCATTCACTACCACACAGTAGGACAGACATCACGTAACAGTACAGAACTCTTTCTTTTTTATACTTCTAACGACTTTCTTTTTATCTCTTAACACTCTGCTTAGCTTTTGGAATGCATTTTTGGCCATCCCAAAACGTCTTCGGATTTCAGTGTCACATTTTCCTTCCTATGTTAGAACATTTCCCAGATATTTACATTTTTGTGCTTTGTTGATTTTCTTATATCCAATACAATTTAAAACAGTTAAGCAAAGTTTAATACCGTTAGAATTATATTGGTTTAAATGTTAGAAACCGGCCATTTTTTTTATCATCCCCCCCCCAAGAAAGGTAACAAAGCCCAAAAGGCGCAAGGGGGTTACTGAGATTGAAAGAAAATAAGGAGGCGCTAGTGAGGGGAAAGGATCATAAAGGAACATGATTAAAAAAGATGACGATTGATATTGCATTTAAACTTTTGAAGATGGAAGGGGACAGGGAAGCAAGAAACCGGAAGAGAAAGTAGGGGACACTGTTAGTAAAATTGTCCATTTCTTTCCTCACGAGGCCTAAAGTTCCGATTACTATTGTACAGTCTCAGTCTTCATTCCCCACACCCTGTTAATCTCGATCTCGAGCTCATTGTATTTTGAAAATTATTATTATTACTATTATTATTAATTCATGTCTTCTGACCTTAATCTTAATTTTGATTGAGGTGTTAACGTGTACATGTCTTCTATTGTTGAATTTTGGACTGCAGTAAATATCCCGTTCAGTACAACAGATTTCCCTGACCTTAACCAGAGACTGACGCACTGTGCGTTGAAATGGCTACGTTTTTTTTTTAAGTTTGCATGATGAAGCAGCTTGTGAGCCACGTCTAGCTACTTAGGAACAATCTCAATTGTGAAATTGTGTTAATGGATCTGAAGGGGTCCCCACCCACAATGTTATGCACCGCTTTGATTAACACCATGTCTCGCATATTTGACTATGATGCATGTGCCTTGTATACCTTTATCGGATTGGGCGTCATGATGAGCATGTTGCGGACTGGAGATCGGGTTTATTGATCAGAAGGAATTTCGAGGCTGTGTTCTACAACATTCGTCCACAACAATTATTTACAACAAATACTTGGAACAAATCATGCAAATAAAGTTGAAAAGAAGACAAAAGTTGAATGCATAACAATAACATCAATTTATATACAATTTATACAAATATTCAAAGTTGTTCAAAGTTGCGTACCTTTATCTGCTCGAGAGAAATGGATTGTTAGTTACTGATACTTGTTATGTAGTGAGAAATATCACTTTAAAAGTATAGTAAGTGAAGTTCGAGAAAATGTTCTAGAGAGAGATAGAGTGTGCTCGAAGGTTACCGAGTCAGTGAATATTTTAACGCGGCAAAATCTGAGTTTTGACTGGAGTATGGTGTGTGGTGTATTGGAAATTACTCTGCGAATTCGTGAGACTGACTGGCATGGAGTTGGTAATTGTCTTTAACGTCTGGTCAGCAATGACTAAGACGGGAGTCGGTGAAATGTTACATCTTGAAATTGGTAATTGCTGCTGCTATTCTCTCTGAAGGTTCAAACGTTCTCTGTTTATATATCCACCGGGTAGCTCACTTGAATTTGGCGCAATTTCTGTTTCTGCACGTGAACTTCAAGTGATTGACCAATGGGGTTGTTTGCTTCTTTTCTTGCCGTTTTTATTGGTTGAAGTTTTTTAGGTATGTAGGCGTACGATATGGACTGTGCTTTTGTTAGGGTTGGAAAGGTAAGGATATTGGACGAGCCCACAAGTACACGATCTTCGTATATTTTGTATTTTTCAATTTGTTGGCTAACTGTTCACTCAGTAATAATAATAACAATAATAACATCTACAACAACAACAACAATAATAATAATAATAATAATAATAATAATAATAATAATAATAATAATGAAACTGTAAATCCGTTAATTATATGTGTTTATTAAAAGTTATTTGAGAAAGTGGACTGGATAGGAATGATGTTCTATTGGGAATAACGCAAAAAATTGAAATTTGGTCACCCAGGGTAATGTTATATATAGTAACCAAATCTTGTCCTGGAGAATAAAAAAATGATAAATCTGTACAAGTTCATAGTGGAGGCACAGTGTTGTAATCGATATTGTTTCGGATTTAGGAGCCGGGGTGCCGCGTTCGAATTCCAGTGAATTTCGGTACATTCACTTACGGGCAAATACCCTTGGGAAAGAGCTGGACAGATAACCTTAGCTAACTCTGAATTCAAACCCTCCATATATGGATTAAATTGTAGAGTAGCTTTTGTTGGCAACCAGTCTAGCAGAAAGATAATTCTAAATTCAAAATCGTATGAAGCGCATTCTATGCAGCTAATGAAAGGATCGTGGAGTCTACAACGACTCTATAATCCCGACTGCTACCGACCTTGATTGAGAAGTTCCCAATTCAAAATGGATCACCTAATCTATGCCAGAAGATGGGATCTATGCTGTTCTAGCAGACAACCGATGAAAATTGAAAGAACGTGACTAGCTGGATAAAAATACGTAGATTTTGTTAGTGAAAAATTGTGGAATCCAAAGCTTAAACTGATCCCTGAGAAATTTTAAAAAGACCATTGAAATGAAATCGGTAAGAATACAAGGTAATACGGAAAGATCTTGGCTACTGGCGATAATTCGAAACCCGTAGCCATGATACGTTCACCCATATTTCTTCCATATAAAGAATAAATTCCACACAGAAAAATCCCGCATAGATGTCTCCTTGAACAATCTTAATTTTTTCAAGTCAATTGTTATCTATTCTCCTTATCTTCATAGTCTTCCCTTCCTACCGTCCCCTTTTTCATTTCTATTATATGATTAATACAATAATGACAGCTGTAGGAATTTCACGGTGTTCCTATTTGAAATTTCAAATGAAGCTTAATTCCTGACTTAATGATTAAACAAGCTGATGGCGAGTTCTACGAGAATAAAATATCCGTAGAAATTCCATTATCGCATCGTTAAATATTTGAGCTTAACAACTTATAGCAATACCATTCCTAAATATGAATGCTGGTCGTTATTTTAAGGGGATACAAATGGAATGTTTTGAAATTAGCAGCTTTTCCCATTTCCCTAAAACAGCCGTTAAACACTTCTACCTTCCCTTATTTCTTTCATTCATTCTCTCATTGAAACCAAGTAGCGTCTTTGATATGTCTTTTGTCTTCTTACGCGATATTTATGAGGTATTGCCAGGAGAATTTTAACACTTCTATATTCTCTCTATTTTTCTTGCTTGCTTTCATTTTCTCATTGAAACTAAGTAGTGTCTTTTCCTCTCTTTCCACGCGAACAAAACGGAATAGTCCATTATTTACGAGGCATTGGCGGGAGACGTTAAACACTTCTGTCTTCCTTTCTTTTTTTCTTTCTTTCTTTCTTTATTTCTTTTTTTCCTTTCTCACTGGAACCCAGTAGTGTCTTTTCCCCTCTTTCCACAGGATCCAAACGTAAAGGCCGTGCGAACTAACGAAGGGGAGATAAGTACAATTATTTTATTGTAATTAACGCGTTCTTTTTAACAGAATGTATAGAAATCGAAATACTGATCCAAGGAAGATAACTATTTTTAGTCCATGAGTTACTTCCCTTAGATTGGTGAAAATTTCTAAAGCTACTAAATTCATTCAAGAAATATTTTCCTTTATACGCCATATTATTTTTGTTAATATCATGTTTTCTTACTTTCATATACCATGCCCTTTCAAGACGTAGGCGATCGTGGCTCTCCACAACTTTCTACCTTTTGTTGATCCTTTAACATTCCCTTGCCATCCATTCACACAAACTCGTTAAGGCGGTAATTTGCTGCTTCCCTCTATTTCCTTGCTTTTAGTATCTCCTGTGAGTGTTAGATTTTCAAAGACTTCTTTCCGTGGTATATACTCCAAAAGTTTTAAATGCCTCTTTTTGATTTTAAGTGTGTCTCCTTTTAATTCTTATTTCTTTAAACCTTGACCTTTGCTCACTTTTTCAGTCTATGATATTTTCAAAGCCCATCTCTAGAACCATGTCTCTATCACAAGAAGGTTAGATACAAGGCTGTGCAGCACTCTGTTTATCCCTAACGAAATTTTACCATTTCTGAATACTTTATTTAGTTGCTGTAAGGTATATTCCTTTTTATATATTGGGTGCAGCAAAAGTAACGGCCATTTTTTTATTAACTTTTATTGAACAAAAATAAATTACAGTAGTTTATAAGTATTGTCGTGTCAAAACAACATGATTTGTTATGATTAACATGTTCAAAATCTTGCATTTGACATTCAATACAACGCTGAATGCTATCAGCAACACTTCTAAAAACCATTTGATATATTTCTTCATTAATTTCAGAAATTGTGTTGTGGGTTGTACTGCGGATATGTTGTCCTTGCCTGAATGTATATATATATATATATATATATATATATAGAAAGATATAAAAAGACAAAAAAAGATATACATAAATGTATAAATTATAAACAAATCATATACGTGAAACGACACAGTAAGCGTAAAGAAAAACGATAAAATGCTTTAGCATACATTTCATAGATATGTTTGTATATATCAAAGTACACATACGTAATAACCAGTTATGTGCCATACGTGATACGCGCTTGGTCGATCATGTATCTTTCGATACATGACTGACGAAGCAGATTGTTTTCTCGTAGTAAGTTGTCATTTCCTTCTGCGGTAGACTGTTTGCCAACCAAGGCTAAGAAAAACAGTCTGTCCCGCTATTCAATTTGGATTCATACCCCAAGGGTATTTGCGCGTAAGTGAATCGAAAGAACTCGTCTGGAGTTCAAACCGATATCCATTACACCACAACGAACATCCAACGTATAGTGAGATAAAAACGTATACGTATAGAGAGATAAAACCTATACGTATAGAGAGATAAAACTTATACGTATAGCGGGATAAAACGTATACGTATAAAGAGATAAAACTTATACATATAGTGGGATAAAACGTATACGTATATAGAGATAAAACTTATACGTATAATGAGATAAAACGTATACGTATAGAGAAATAAAACTTATACGTATAGAGAGGTAAAATTATACGTATAGAGAGGTAAAATTATACGTATAGAGAGATAAAATGTATACGCATAGAGCTATACAACTTATACGTATAGAACGATAAAACGTATACGTATAAAGAGATAAAACTTATACGTATAGCTAGATAAAACGTATACGTATAAAGAGATAAAACTTATACGTATAGCTAGATAAAACGTATACGTATAAAGAGATAAAACTTATACGTACAGTGGGATAAAACGTATACGTATATAGAGATAAAACTTATACGTATAGCTAGATAAAACGTATACGTATAAAGAGATAAAACTTATACGTACAGTGGGATAAAACGTATACGTATATAGAGATAAAACTTATACGTATAATGAGATAAAACGTATACGTATAGAGAGATAAAACTTATACGTATAGAGAGATAAAACGTATACGTATAGAGAGATAAAATTTATACGTATAGTGAGATCAAATTTATACGTATAGTGAGATAAAACGTTTTTGCTTATCTGGTAGTCGTGACATGGTCTGTCGGTGAGTTGTCACTGGACATCTTCCTTTGGCCGTCGAAGATGAAAAGAGAGAAAATTTGACTTCAGTTTCAATTGGTGGTAAAACACGCGTGTTCCAATGGAGGACGGGATTATTCTATATTTTATTTAACTATTTTTTATACTCTAACTTTTTTCTTTTTTTATTGTTAATTACCATTTTTGTCTATATTTTAAAGTAATTTCATTACTTAACTCTTAATTTTTCTATTGTTAATAATTATTTATTATTTTAGTTTCATACACTTTCATAGTATAGTTCTAAGGGTTAGAGGTTATTTAGTGATTTATTTGTTGCAATCACTACAAATGTATCAGGAATTGCTTGTTTTAATTCAGGAATTATTTTCTCTTTGAGCCTGTAAACAAGATCTTCCAATACACCCGACAAGAAAAATTCTGGTGATCGTGATGGCCACACCGCGTCGTTCAATCTACCTCAACTTTAAACTACTGTCATTTATTTTTGTTTAATAAAAGTTAATAAATAAAAAAGAGCTTTTGTCGTGCCCTGTATTTTCAGTGGGTTTATGTTGATGAGCTTGTTATTTTAACATTGAATTTTACTGATTGATTTTTTACGGCTCATCAACCTTTTGCAGGTTATTTAAAGCGATAAAATAGTTTTAAATTGTAATAACCGTTTGAGATAATAATGATTTACATATACAAATCCTACTAATTAACACATCATCATCAACGTCATCCTTCGTCTCCCGATGGTTGATCGAAACTCCCTTTCAACACTGTTCGGTCCTGTCATGCTGTCCCCAGATTCTCAATGGCAAAAAATGTAATAAAAATACATTTGGGGTAAAAAAAAATTACCAAAGCTCACAAGAAAATTAAATGTTGGCATTAAATGGCCTATAAAGTGTTGATATGTCCTTAAACAAACAAACAAACGTTACTACTGGCAATCAAATCCTACAAACACAAATTCCTTACGAGGCCGAATTAAAGCAAAGAAGCCTCGAACATAAATTGAGTCTTCAATTCATCATCATCCTTCGACCTCCCTACGTTTGGTCAGAATGCCATTGACAATCCTTTTCCACACTGTTCGTTCCTGCATGTCTGGGCTATGGTGTCTGGGAAAATCAATTTTAGCGAGAAGATACTTCCAGAAGGATGCCATAGGAGTAAGGATGAGACGATTTCCCTGTCCACTCAGTGGCAGTGGCCGGCAAACTAATCTTTTTTGCTTGAGCTTAGGAAAGATTGGTCTCAGTTTTCCGTAATGTTAAGCGCTGCATGGGATCTTCAACTGATGTTCTGGATTTCTATATATTCCATCTAGTCGTCTAAATTCAAATTCTAAGTTGTACCAGCTAAGAACTAATTGACTTTCCCAGACACCATAGCTCGGGACTCATTCAGGATCTGAGAACAGCAATGTAGAATCGAACTGTGTAGAAAGGGATTGTCAATGGAGTTCGACCATCCATAGGGAGGTCGAAGGATGATGATGGTGATGATGATGATAGAGTTGAGGTAGACTTTAGAAGGAACCGGAAACCCAATCTTAAACCTTTACGCCTGTTCAAAAGACTGGTGAGGAGTATAAACCCTGAGGAAAATCCAGAGTCGGCGGAAATTCAAATTCCAAGTTGGTGTCTGACGCGAGATAATTCACTTACCGACTTGAAAGAACTCTTTAGCGTTGGATGTCAGTTTTTCTAGAGATGGTGTCTCGACAAAAAATCCTGGGGGAAGAAAACGTGAATTCATAACTTTTTAGTAGTAAGTGAATATAACTGGAATTTAAACTCAGCTCTCCGATTCGGAGCCATTATCCATTATACCACCCACATACAAGCTTACAGCACCTGGTATTCCCAAATTGTCACCCTTTGGAAATCGTACAAGTGGAATTACTGATATCCTATTATTATCTGTCTATATTTTTTTTTTTTTTTTTTTACAATTTACACTATTTACATTGTTCGGACTGTTGTCCTTGTCATATTCATGATGTTTTGGCCCTTGTACGCTCCGGCCTTCTTCAGGTGATGTTCGTTGGAATTTCGAACCGAACCCCTTATGAAGTCCACGGGTGTAGATTGATATAGTGCCTCATGTCTTTTCTTGATATTCAGTTAATTTATTGAGTTGAGTTACAAAACTCAACTCACTAAATTTTTTCGTTCACCTCTGCTGCGGCCAGTTATTGAACTCACAATTCTAACGGTCAACCCTTTTATCTACTAGGCCATGTGTCCTATTATCTACTAGGCCATGTGTCCTATTATTATTATTTCCTTTAATTCTTGTTGTGTACTCGTTTCCTGTCAGGCCCCAATCAAAGATCTAAAATCTGAAATGGCGACAGAATATTTTCCTCTGTGTATTTGCGTAACAAAGCAAAACTACAAACGCATACATATTTTACATAGATGACCTTCGTAAAGTGTGAGTTGTACTCCTGAGAACATTTTTTTTTTTTTTTGTATTTCTTTAAGGTATGGCCTGCCATTCCTGGAAGCCCTTCAATGAGTCTATCAGTCAGTAATTAGTAAGTTTCATGCACTCTTTGTTTTAATTAATTCTTACTAAATTCTGATGCTAAAACTATTTACCCATTAGTGCATGGTATCCAATTATTTTAGATCGGTGGGGGATAGCTAAAGTTTTAAATCCGCCAACCATAAGATTACCATTAGCAAGCAAGGGTGAATAGGCAAAAAGAACTAAGATTTTAAGAAGACTATAACGTAATGGGTCCATTTGGTTGTTGTTGTTATTATTATTATTATTATTATTATTATTATTTCCTTTGATTTCTGTTGTATACTCATTTGCTTCCGGGTCCCAACCAGAGACCTAAGGTCAGAAATAACTTCATGATATTTTCCACCGATCATATTTTTTTAAAAATTAAATAAAATTAAAACAACATAAATAAAACCCAAGTACGAAAATTGAAATATCTGAAAAGTATTGTTGTGCGACACTGAAATCCGAAGACGTATTGAGATGAGATAGCCAAAGATGGATTTCAAAATCTAAGTTTTAGAGAAAAATGGAAACAAAAGGGAAACCTATACTTAACATCAGGAAGAGACAGTTGAAATTTCTAGGGCACATAATAAGGAAAGAGTGCTTGGAGAATATGTTACTCACAGGACAGATTGAGTGCAAAAGACACAGAGGAAAAGAGTGCATAACATTTTTGATCAGCTTAAGTAAAATGGATGGTAGAACAGGGTTTTAGAGAAATAGCGAAAAGACAAAATTTACTAAGTAATAAGAAGAAAAGAAAATGGTGGAAACCTATGATCGCTTACGTCCTGAGAGGACCAGGCACAGAAAATAACACTATTGAGGTGGTGCTAACATTGTGCAATCTGATACAAGATGGTCAATTTTTTCTGGATATTTATCATAAAATCTGCATTTGAGGTCAATACAATTTTGTAGTAAGTGTGCTTGGTAATTTTTAGTTAGCAAAGCATTGGTCCTGTACAGCAAGAATAAAACCTTCGGTTTCAGATTTTAACTCTTCACTTCGTAACCATTGATAAGTACGGGGTTTGTCTGCATCAACTTGTTTGGTATGGGCAGAGTATTGACCATGAAAAGGCTTATCTTGCCATTGTTTCTTCCTTTGATAGATTGCATTTGCTTCCCTTTTTAGGTTATTTGCCGCCAAAGTAGGTGTGTTATGGTATATTTGTACTTCTTCACCCACTTGAAATTCCATTTTGAATTTGTCCCTTCTTTCATATTATTATTTCGTTCATGTCTTTTGACACAGTTTATCTTCTAGTTTTCTATAGTTTCCAGGTATCTTTGAAGACCGATTGTTGTGGTTTTGTAAGAGAGTTCTAGTTGAACTAATCCTCTACCTACTTCGGATCGGGGTACATAAAAACGATCAACATCAGCCTTAGGCTGATGCATGCAGTTATTATTAACGTCATCATTATTATTATTGAGAGAAAGAGCAACACACCAACAAGATGAAGCTAGGATATGAAGCCCAACATAACTATCATGGCACCCAATCTGATAAGGGTATACCAGGAACATGCTGAACAGACAGATGTGCACGATATGTGTCACATTTGGATAAAAGTAGCGTATAATGATGCTGATAGAATCAACTTAGCAATACATTCACATTAAGTAAGGATCTTTGGTTGAGGATGTTCTCAAGTATCTAGATACATCTCCCAAGTTGCCTTGGCTGCCTCCTCCTTAGACTTTAAAGGAACAACCCTCTCCATACCTGGGCATGATGCTCTCCTCCACTATTCGCCTCAAGTATATTTAGAAGCGTAAAAATTCTATAGAACGTAGTGAAAGAAAGCGAAAAGAAAGGATTAAACATTAACTACAATTAGACAGAATAGATGGTTGCTTGCAAAAAGATGAGCACAAAGTGCGAATTGCAAATCGGATATACCAAAAGAAGAAGACAAGAATATAATATTAAGCATTAATTTAAAAATCCTTGATCGGTTTCAAAACTTATAATAAACAATGCGATATGTTTTCTCGCAGTAGTAACTTTTCATTTTTGTGTATGAAAAACTAATCAAAATCAATTGCGAAAATCTAACGCTATATCCAGTGGTAGACATCCGAATATATCTTTACCTATTTATTTGATTATTTGTTTTACTGTTAATTAAAGTAGTTATTTCGAAGCCTTTAACATTTTCAATGAATAATAAGTTTGAATTACCTCCCTTGGATTGTCTCCCTTTGTTTTTATGTTCTTTACAATAATTGGAAGTTAAGTTGTTCTAATTTATACTTAGTATTTTGATAAAGTTAATATTCTAAAATCAGAGAAATTAATGAAACACACACACACACACACACACACACACACACACACACACACACACATATATTCTCATAATATAATAACAAAACTTTTAATATCTGCCTTGGTTTATTTCTTACGTTTAACAAGGCAAATTACCTGTACCATTTTTTTAAATACTTTCATGATAATTGTTCTGATGAACTTTCTGCTATGGTACCTAGACTTTATGTATTTAAGTGTTCTTAATTTTTATTCTTTTAATATCTCCCCTCCTTAATAGTAGTTTTACTCATATTCTCTAACACTCAGTATCCCCTTGCCTTTATTGCCTTGTTTGGCGTGAAAGGATTAAAAAAACAATAAAGAAAAAGAAACTAAATGAAATTTCTGGAGATAAAAAGAAAGAATGAATTTGAAATGAGTAGTAGAAATAGATTTCAACACGGAGATATTTTCATGTATTTTTATATAACTAATAAATGATTAATAAAAGAGAGAAGATATATTAATGTCTACACAGATGAAAATAAAATAAAAAAAACATTAAAACTTATCTAATAGGAAATACTTTTATTTAAACCCAGAAAAGATGTCTGTAAGAGTTTTTTTTTAGAAAATAATGGTTTAGAGATCCAAGTCTTACTAATTAATCCGTACTTAGGGAGAGAAGAGGTGGATTCATATCTTTGTCGAAGTTATTCGCGCATAAGTAAATTTCCCAGGTATTTAAACTTTCGCGTCTGTTTGATTTTAGTGTTCTTGTCCTTCAAATCGCATTTCGGGTTCATCCTCTTACTGACGACCATACACTCCGTCTTCTTGTAGTTTATGCTTAGTCCCTTCTTCTCACTCTCCGTCGCTACCTTCTGAGGGGATTTTGTTATTTCATTTCTGTGTCTGTAATCAGTACCGTGTCATCTGCGTACCTTATGTTGTTAAGATTGGGGCCACCAATACTAAATCCCGTTAGTGTTTCCAATTCTCTCAGGATTGCCTCGCTGTATAGGTTAAGTAGGCCGGGTGAGAAGACGCATTTTTGCCTTACACCCACTTCTATTTTTGTATATTCCCTTCTGCGCATGAATGCTGTTCGCTGCCAGTATAGGTTCTTCATTATTCTGATATCGTTTCCAAATATATCAAGGTTGCTAAGCAGTTCTATCATTTCCTTGTGACGTACTTTGTCGAAAGAATTTTGCGTAGTCTATGAAACATAGGTACACGTCCTTCTGCATCTGTAATGCTCTTTCTGATAACATTCTGAGCATGAATATCGCGTTCCTTGTTCCGGTGTCTTTAACGAACCTGCACTGTCCTTGTTCTATCTCTGACCTGATTCGGCGAGATTTTGTAATTTCTTTTCCGTGTCTGCTATCAATATTAAAGGTGTTTATTACTGCTTTTAAAGACTTCGTAACATGAATATTTTTATACTTTTAAAACGCATTGATTTTACGAATTCGAAAAAATATTCACACTTTAGAAATATACCTATTTTTTTATTAGACAAAAATGTTATTCAGAATATTTTAAATGTTCTTAAGCAGTCATCGTTAAAGATGCTGGTAAAATAGTCGGCTCCCTGTACAGCTTCAGTAAGTACCTGACTCCTCATGCTATCCTCTAACTTTACAAGATTCAGACCAGGCCGAAAATATATTTAGGCGAGATCTGCCCTGTCCTCACTTTCCAGTCTTCATAGAGTTCAAATGCGTCTCCGTATCATTGTGGGTGAGGAATTATTTTCCAATCTCTTTCTCACAGGCCGGATGTGGTATGACTCTCACTGCTCAATCGCTACAATTGCTCAGACGAACGACATGCCTTGGTTCCGTCGGGGCTAACCTTCACGGCTAGGACCCGCCATGCCAATACAATGTAGAAAACCACCCTTATTCCTTCCGTGTTCCATCGGTGAGAAGTAACTTCCTCTCAAACAGCCTTTTGCCGCGAACCACTACTAAGTGGAACCGATTTCCAAGAGGATGTTTCCCCGATTCACGACAATCTTAAACTGTTCAAATCTAATTATCTTCCACGCCTATCCGCACAAATTGCCTCCAAACGTAAACCTCTACCTAGAGTGACCCCCGGGCCTTCTAAAGGGTGAACCTTAAAAAAACAAAACAAAAAAAAAACAAGTAGGTGATCAATACAATAGGTTTTGTGCTCACGTTTTGTTTTTCATTACTGTATACCTACTTTTGCACCCTCTGCATATATGTTTGATAAAATATAGAATTTTAAATTTATGTTTTATTTAATGAAGAAAAATGCTCCATATTAGGTATAGAGCGTACGTAAATACAAGCAGTGTGAAAATATGTTTCAACAATCGATGAAGACAGATTGCTTAAATGCAATCATCAGACGATGGCCACGAAAATTCTGGGACAGAATTCAAGGGTTAGGCTTACCCTCCTATTCGTATAAACTACCTCTTAATGCAACTGTCTAGCTCAAGTGGACCCTGGGCCTTGAAGAGGGCG
The DNA here is from genome assembly GCA_903632075.3 of Acanthosepion pharaonis. Taxonomy (NCBI): domain Eukaryota; kingdom Metazoa; phylum Mollusca; class Cephalopoda; order Sepiida; family Sepiidae; genus Acanthosepion; species Acanthosepion pharaonis. The sequence goes on along the minus strand of CAHIKZ030000779.1, from coordinate 2,938,454 downwards.
AACCTTATTGCAAAAAAATTTTAATTTATTCATAATTAATTTGACACCTAAGCGCGCCCATTTTTTTTTATTTTTTCTCGTTTTTCTCCTTCTTTTCCTTTTTTTCTTTTATGAGTAGGGCAAAAATAGACAATGTAATTTGTTTGGTGTAGGAAGAATTTAATAAAATATTATCAATAAAATAAAATAAATAACGCAAAATAAAAACGTTATGATACGAAGACAACCCAGAGACAATTTGTTCGTCAGTGGGAAATAAAGGTAATTCAAGGGAAACAACTTAAACAAGAATTATCTCCCTTAGAAAAAAATGTCTCCATTTTAGTTAAAAATCTTTAAAAAAAAAATTCGACAATGGGTGTTGACCTAGATGTCCACTTTATATATATATATATATATATATATATATATATATATATATATATATATATATATATATGCATTTCACTCCAAGCAAGGCAAAAGTGCGACAAGTGTGAAAATTTTGTGTGAATTGATTGGACAGTTTTTGAAATATTAGAAAAAGTTATCTCGTTAATAATTTGGCACACCATATATATATATATATATATATATATATATATATATATATATATATATATATATATATATATATATGGTGTAATTCAATTTATATTACAATGAATCATTAAAGTAAATTAGTAAAGTTAATGATATAAAATTGCGAAATCCTTCGCTAACAAAATTTTAAAGAGCATTAACCTACCAATCACTCGATGAGTGTTATGATCCTTGTCATGAAAATATTCACACGTTATTATTCACCAGGAATTATTAGAAAAATTCACTCAATAAAAAACAGAAAAGAAATAAAATAAAAACAAGGATCATAACATTCTTCCAGTGATTGGTAGGTTAATGCATCTTTAATATTTTATATCATATATATATATATATATATATATATATATATATATATATATATATATATATATATATATATATATATATATACCAGAAATCGCCTCAACTAATTTCACCAGGAGCTCTTGTGGTATGGAAGACATAACTTCTTGTATCCGCCTTTCAAGTTCTTCCAAAGTCTTGATTTGGTATATTAGACTTGCTCCTTCAAGCAACTCCAAAGAAAAAGGACACAGGGTATCAGGCCAGGACTCCTGGCTGGCCACTCATACATAAAAATAGACAGTTACTTTTCAGTCACCCTGTATATCTCTTTTTATTTTCGGTTTTAATAGCAAGAACATTTTATGTAGAATGTATATCAAATTTTGGAAGCTTTCCATCAGGTGATACCATGCTCTTAAGCTACTGAATGTCTAGTCTACCTAATTGTGCTTGACGGCTGTTAACCCTATAAGAATATTCATCCACCCTTTGACAAATGTTATTTTTTGAGGGGTGGGGAGTAAATCCTATTGGTTGTCTAGCCACCTTCTTCGCCAGAAAAGTAGAAAGTTTATTAGGGAGCGTGTTAAATCGCCATTGAAACAACCCTGTTTCAGATAGTACTTTACTTACATGGTACCAGTATTACTCGGAGACTAACCTGGCATAACCAAAAACTATAGTTAAGAAAAGTGAGGTGCATTCTTTTTGACATAACTGTTTGACTGTATTGTCTAAGCTTTGTTACGAAAGAAGCTTGACACCGAAAGAAGGGTTCGTCAAGATGTGTATTTTACCATAGAATGATCAGAAGGGCGTTAAAAGTACTTGCCTGGATATATCTAATATTTGAACTCATGAAAATATTCACCGGGAATCATTACAAAGATTCAGCGTATTGCTGCCATATCTGTGGTGAAGCTGTTCAATCTTCACTTTACAGCTATGATGGAATTCAAAAGCGTTAACACGGCGCGACGTCACAAGCCCATCATTAGTTTATCGCTATTCTCAAAAGAAATGTCCAGATAAGCTCTACTCTTTAGTTCCACCAGTTAAGAACTTTACCATTAAATCCGATCATGGTATGTCCACGGACTCGATTTACTCTCATTCCATTTGTATTCTATTAATAAGATTGTTTCACTCAGACAGTTTCTTATCAAAGACCGATATTATGGGAAAACAGACCCCTGCATGGATGCTTCTCCGAATACTATAATCTCAAACACTTCAAGTCTAGGGTCAACCGTTATCTATCCTACTTATCCTCATAATATGCCCTTCCTACTTCTTTCTTCCGCTTCCTTACAACTATCTCATTAAGTAACCCACTACCTTGATTTGCTCTTTGGTGAATCTTTTAAAAAAATTTTTAAAATCTTTATCCAAAATTTCTATTTTCGTGTTTGAGTGTACTCCTTGACATTTAATCAACCATCGTGTTCTTTAAGTTGCATTTTAGCTAAAATAGTCTCTTTTACTCACTACAGAGAACCCGCCTTGCCTCCCATTAGAATGCCTGATGCTCAACTCTACAAGAGTGCCTCTCTGCGCCTGCTTGGTCTCCCACTATCCACTGACCTGAGATGTAACAAATATACATTGAATCAATAAGCTTCATCTACCGCAAGGTAATTTGGTTCTCTGTGTCATGCCAGAAACGTTTTTCTCGCCTGAGTCCATCCTTCAAAACTATAAATCAGCCATTCACCCGTGCATGGAAGACTGCTGCCATATATGGTCTGGAGCCTCCTGTGTTTGTTTCAAGGTTTTTAATAAAAGCCAGAGACGGATACGTAATGTGATTGGTCCTGATCTGGCATCTTATCTGCAGTCACTTTCTCAAAGACGTGCCGTCGCTTCCCTCTGTCTTTTCTACAAATACTTTTACGGTAACTGCTCCTACGAGCTACTTTCGCTGGTTTCCAAACTACATGAATTTAAACGTGTTACTAGGTTGGCATCTCAGTCCCACCCTTTCACTGTCGAAACGGTTATATGTAGCCGTCTCTTCTACTCCAATAGGTTCATGTCTCGCACTTTCCATCTCTAGAACTGCCTTCCTCTTACTTGCTTCCCTGATAGCTATAATCTTCAATCATTCAAATGTATGTCAATCGACATCTTAGATGTCTTGATCTAATTCGCCGTCCTTCTCTTCATTCTTTCCTCTATCACACCTCTTTACACTTGCTCCCCCCCCTCTGTAACCCCTTGCGTACTAGTAGTAATCCTGCCTTGCTTGGGGTAAAATGCTTAAAAAAATAGCCACTTATTTTGATTGCTTCATATTTATTGTAATATAATTGAGGTTCATAATTCACTCATCATTCATTGTCAAATACTAAGCAGCCAGCATTGATTTCGTTGAAATTATCAAATCTCAGGAAAATAAGTTTTTCAAGTCCAGCAGCTGTTATCGCTCTTTTCAGTATTGATACGGGTTTCCTTTCCGTTATACACCGTTCTTATGAACACTAATGTGTATGTCCCAACCCTCATAAATACGTTGGACACTATTGTAAGTGGGGGTAATATGCTGTCTAAGTAGTCCTCCACGAGCAGTGGTTTATCTAATTCACGCCGCTGGCGAGTATTGTATTTTGTTGATGTTATAACGATTACTATTTTATTTCCAACCTCCATTTTGATTATTTCTCTTCACTAACCCTTTCTACGTTACAACACTGCCTGAGCTTTTATAACATTTTCCTAAACTTTTAGAGTGACATGTCAGCATCTTGATTATGTTATTATTTTCCATTCGAGTTACATGTCCTATCTATTTTAGTTTTTGATAGTTCTCAAGTGATGTGGGTTTTGTTATTTGGTACATTTCTGTCAATCTGTAGTCAGTGTACAATGTCCAAAGAAAGAATTTCTTTTCCAAGACCGTCAGGCTTCACTTGCTCATAGCTTTTTTAACCATCGATCTTAGAAAGCTTTTATATACAGCTGACAGTTTCCAAATGGGTTTGGCGACATCCATGTCATCCATATCAAAATCTCGACTCGAGTTCTCAGGTTGATGTTTTGGTTTTCTACCACTGGCACAGCCTATTCTATGTTCAATTTCCTTTTCTCTTTTATTTAATTTGTTATACTGTATTGTGCAAAAAAGTGACTCAGCAATAATTTTTTTCAATTATTTTTAACTTTAGTTACAAATAAGTTTTTTTATTTGTTTCTTTCATTTAAAAATATACATTATTAGTAAAATTAAAACATAATTTAGAACTATTATATTTGAAAACAAAAACATAAAAAATGACCATTTTTGAGCATTTAACAAGTTTTCTACTGTGCAAAAGTGATTCATTAAAAATGTGTCATTATTTTAAAATACCTTGTAATTTTATTTCCATAACTTTATTCCAGAATATTCTTTAAAATTCTAGAAAGTTCTAGAATTATTTTAAACTATATAAAAGAAACTAAAAATATAATTAATCAGTGATTTGTTATGAAAAGCTATAAGCGCACATTGCAATCTGTTAATGTAGCAATAGTTGCCCTGTCGAAAGTTGGTAAATCGACTCGAGACATTGAAAATAATGTCAATACTTCTCAATCAACTGTCTCGATGGTTTTGAGAATCTTCAATTCCACTGAAACATTTTTCAAGGTAGAAAACAGGGGTAGAAAACACAGGATCGATGAGAGAACCGGCCGCAAAATCATTAGAGAAATTAACCAAAACCGATCAATTCTCAGTACAGAAATTGCTGATACCTTGAAAAATGATCTTGAAGTAAGTGTCAACTCCTCTACTGTACTCAGATGGTTCTTCAACGAAGGTGAAAAAGCCTATTCAAAAGTTTTCAAGCCACTGCTAAATAAAACACATAAGGCTAAATGTTTAGCAGGGGAAAACACTTACTAGTCTGAATGGAAAAATGTTCTTTTCTCCGACGTCACAAAAATTGAAATGTTTTCAAAAGACTATGCCGGACCGAGGCAACAAAGTTCTGAAAAATATAACTGGAAGCATAAATTACTGATTAAATTTTTCTTTCGAGTTTTTATTTTTAGTAAATTAACTCTGTAAATAATACAGTATAAAAACAGAGTCACTTTTTTGTACGGTATATATTTACGTTAAAAACAAAAAATGCTTTAGGTTTGTTTCATAAGATTTTTTTTGTAAAATTGCAGACAATGTATCATTTCCCTTACTTATAAACAATTTTTTTTAAAACAACTCTATTTTTATCTAAAATATTAAGAGAAAACAAGATTTTTTCAAAAAAATTTAACTGAGTCACTTTTTTGCACAGCACAGTAACTGATCCATTCGCCGAAGTATCTGAAATGTTTATTTCTAATTCTACATCCTGAATTTTTATGGTGAATTCAGGGTATGTACCAATATTGCTTTCATTCCAATTCCAGGTCATAGTTTATGTTTTGAAATTATTCCATTTCTTGGAACACTTTGGCAGACGATTTTCTGTTCAAGATCCTTCTTATCCAAGCTATGAATCCCTATGTCATCAGCATATCACCCTTCATCATTTGTACATTGACATCTGGAGGGAATTCAGGATCATTGTTTACTATTGGTAGATGCGTTTGGGTGATATGCAATGCTTAAATGGTCATTACATCTGTGTTTATAAATGCTCAGGGCATAGTCAAAGAAAATATTAAGTAGAGTGAGTCTCTCATTTCCTCCTTGTCATACTTCTGCCTTGTGGTCTTGGCTAGACATGTAAGATTCTGTAGATTGGCATATTAAGTGGATTAGGAGCTTAGAAGACGGCTTCTTATGGAGGAGATGTGAAAGTCTCTATTGATGTGATCATATGCTGCTGTCAGGTTGGCAAATCAGACACACAGTTTTCTATTAGAGAGGGAAGCAATTTTTTGGAGTTGTTTGATGACATATACGCCATAACTGCATCTCTTACCAGACCGAAAACTAAACTGGGTCGTGACTTTCGTAAGACGATGAGAGCTTAGTTAATATAAGGTTCACTAATACTTTCACCATGATGAATTCAATTGAGACACATCTGATTGAGTGAGGTTCTTGAGGATTACCATTCTGTTCCTATAATGTATTAATGCGTGATAAACAGATTTTTGGGGGTGGGTGGGGGGAGATGCGTTTCTGATTCCTCATTTCTTTCATAAAATAATGAAATTTGTTATTGAATTCTGGGAGAAAATAAGTTATTTTCAAAAGTTCTGCTTCAATGTCAAGTGATACTTTATTGGTCCTTTTTAATGGCTTCTTTAACTTCGTCATCAAGAGGTTCATTATTGTTTAGGCTTAAAGTCGCACTTTGCAACGATTGGATGAATACAGGTATATGTCCTATTTCTACGGGTATCTTATTTTGGTGTGGTCAGGGTTGAAATGTGATTCAAAGCAATTTTTTTTTTTTTTTTTTTTTTGAGACCAGGACATTTCTTCTGTGGGTGTTTTGACTGTATGATAGTTTTCGCTTTTCTTCACATTTTAACGCATTGCCTATGCTGTTTAGCTTCATTAATTTCATTTCCAATTTTCCGTAGATACTGTATTCTCGAAGAATTAAGTAGTTTGTTTATTTTTTATTTATTTTACTTTTTCTTTCTTTTTTCTTTTTTTGTTAATTGTTTCTCTTCCATATTTCCTCTTCTGTTTATTTCTTTCTTGCGTCATTTTTTTCAACTCATAAATTTCTTTCCAGGTATCCTTGGAATGATCTCCCGTGCTTCAGCTAATGACGATATGATAAAATTATTTGATTCTTCCTAAAGAGGAGTAGATAGGGTCACCTATCGTCCGGTTCACGCTCCTCTCCCATTTTTTTTTAAACAGGAATAGAAGTTTATCCCTTGCTTCCTGTTTAAGACTGGGATTCAGGTTCCTTCTAAAGTCTTCCCATTCTCTTTCCCTCCCAGTAACCAGTTGTGTCTTAGTATTACCACCTTGCTTGTGGTGAACTTTTTTTTTTTTTGGCGTTTTACCCCAAACAAGGTGGGAAGCCACTAGGACGCAAGGCGTTACAGAAAATTTGGAGTAAGATCAGATAGGAGTGATAGAGGAAAGGATGAAGAGAAGGATAGTGGGTAGATCAAGGCAACTGGAGATGTCGATTGACATTACATTTGAATAGTTGGAGATTATAGCTCTCAGGGAAACTGGAATAGGGAAGGGAGTTCCACAGGCGAGAGGTGCGAGACATGAAGCTATTGGAGTAGAAGAGACGGCTACATTTAGGAGTTTCGACAGTGAAAGAGTGAGAGCGGGATGCCAGACTCGTAGGGCGCTTGAACTCATGAAGTCTGGGAACCAGCGAATACAGCTACTCGGAGCAATTACCATGAAAGTATTTGTAGAACAGACAAAGAAATGTTTAATCCAAGAATCCGAGTTGCTGAAGACAATAACATAACAAGAGATGCGAAGACAATAACCTTTTTTGTTACATTATTTGGGCGATGCCATGTGGGGCTATGTTTCACGGGATAGTCATGTGTTAAGGATGGTGTCTCTTTTTTAGTAACAAATCGTGTCGGCGATGTTAAGTATAAGTAGAAGAACACATGTGGGTAGAATTTTCCTGCTAGCCGGTCCAACTACATGAGAAAGTTGGACTTTAATTAAGTCCAAAGAAGGCAAAGAAAAACAAACACAAGACCGATAAATATATGTCAAAAAATATATGTATTAATAACAAGAAAGGTTACAAGTTACATGGACAGAGTGTGTGTGCGTGGTGAATATTATATGTGTGTGTGTGTGTTGTGTTCGTACGTACGTGTATTGTTCTTAGCGTGTTCCCAGCATTTGGGAAACGCTGTATCTGTGAGAGCTCACATCTGCGAGGTGGTATAAGGCTGAAGTCTGAGGAAAAGAGATTTATCTCAAGGTGACGGACCAAAGGCCTGAGGGAAAAAGAGGTCGAGGCGAAGGGTCAGCGAGTATTTATAACCAGGGAATAGAGACCCCTGTTGAAGGGTAAGGAGCTAAGGAGGAGCTAACTCAGACAAGTTCGCATTGCTGTTTGAGGCTTTCATTTCAAAGGGTGACGTCTTCTTACCAGCAAAGGAGCAGTGGCGTTTAAGAATGCTAGAGATAGCATTAAAATCCCCATTAATGCAGAGTTTTCTGATTTGTTTTTTTCTAATATTTTTTAATCGGTATCACCCAATGCAAAGATTTAGTTTATCACCATACACGGAACTGCAGATTGTAATATATCTTTGAAGATCTTTAAAAAAAAACTATCAAGATACAAGGATCTTGAAATGAAAATGTCAACAGGGTGGCACATGAGAATATCAATAATCAATAATTACAGTTGTAGTTGGAGACCTCGGATTGATTGGAAAATATTCTGACAGAATCATTGAAGAGATCTCTGGTAGGTCATGTCTTAACACAAAACTATTATTCTAAGTACAGCTCCCAACTTACGAAGAGATTTATCAATGGAAAATGTGTGTGATCTTAGCTTGTTTTCTTTTCTTTTATTTATTTATTTTAAAATGTTCAGTAGGAAATGTCATGAAGCCATTTCTGACCTTAGGTTTCTTGTTGGGACCCGGAAAGAAATGTGTATGCAACAGAAATCAAAGGAAATAATAATAATAATAATAATAATAATAATAATAATAATACAGCATAAGCACAGACAGAACAATCAAATCTGATCGGCCAGACATCATGATCAAAGACCACAAGAACAGAATGTGCTTTCATATCGACATGGCAGTTCCTGCAGATTGTTATGTATCTTTGAATATCTTCAAAAAATATATATCAAAATACAAGGATCTTGAAATAGAAATGTAAAAAAAATGGGGTACATGAGGACATCAATGATTCCAGTTGCAGTTGGAGCACTCGGATTGATTGGAAAATGCTCCGATAGACTCACTGAAACGATTCCTGGTAGACCATGCCTTAAAGGAATATAAAAAAATTGTACTCTCAAGTATAGTTCAGAGATTACGAAGAGCTTTATCTATGTGTGGGCTCTTAATTTTGTTCTGTTTTTGTTTTTTTTTACAAAAATAATCAGTGGAAAATGTCATGAAGCCATATCAGACCATGGGTCTCTGGTTGGGACCCAGAACGAAATGTGTTTGCAATAGAAATCAAAGGAAACAATAATAATAATAATAATAATAATAATAATAATAATAATAATAATACTAGTAAGGGCAAAAAATTATCCGCACTTTCGGCATAACATATCTGTGTTATGAGTCTGGATAATTTTTGACTTTCCCCTCGTAATAATAATAACGATATGAACCTATTAATTTTTTCTCGTTTCTTTTTGCCAATTCTACCTTGCTAGCTTAATGATAAACTTATGGTTGACGGATTTAAAATTTCAGGTACCCACCTCTCTAAAAAAAAAAAAAAAAAAATGGACACCGTGAACTAATGGGTTAGCTTCAGTACCTTGGCTAAGAGTTACTTAAATTAAAGAAGGCATGAGACTTACGAATTATTAAATCCAGCGGGTGGTGCCCCAAACTTTTGGCCTAAAGTATATATTTCGGGCTGAATGTCAATGAGCTTTGAATTTCATGCCATTTATACAATATGCCAATCAATCCCCCAATACTTTTAATTGCTTTTACTTCCCAAACCTACACTAATCACGACAATCACATCAAAATGACAAAAAACATTTATCTCTTGTTGGGCTCAGGTTGATGAGTATTTCGAGTTAATGTAAAAACAAGAAGGAAGCCAGTTTTTCGAATGCCGATTTTAGAGGCAAGCTCTCCCCACTTGAAAGATTGACTCAACTCAGTTTTGTACTGAGCTAATCTCACTTGACAAAGCGTTTACCACCGCTTTTAATTCGTATTTTTTCCATAGTTATCTCCCTTGGAACATAGAATTCTTGTTCCTCAGTGGGAATTTCTTAAACCATCATCATCATCATCATCATCCTTCTCTCACTCATCCTCCTCCTCCCTCTTCTTCTTCTTCTCTAGTTCAGGACGCTGACGATTACGGCTCTTCTTGTCCTTTGTAACAAATTTTATCTTTATTTAGCTCTCTCTCTCTCTCTCTCTCTCTCTCTCTCTCTCTCTCTCTCTCCATGTTCTGCCACCCATTTACACAACTTCGTTAGGTTAGATATATTATGCACTGCTTTCATCTCTCGGTCTTAAAACAAACAAAAAAAAAAAAAAACGTAAAATTAATTTAAATGTCTTCTTTGAACTTAAAGTTAATCCAAATTAAAAGAAAAATGAAAATTTTCGCATATAAATAAACTTTTTAGGCATTTTTAAAAGCATTGACACGAATCACCATTGTATACAAAAAATGTAAACAAAAAATTTTAATTCACTTTAAAATCCAATGTTTGTCCTAAAGATGTGTTTCAAAGACTTCTAGCAAATTTAAGAATTAATTAACTGGATTTTATAAAAGTAATGCCTACATTTTACTTAAAACAGAATTAAAATAGCATTTTATTTACGCCCCGTTGGTCAAGCGACAAAATAAAAATTCTGTAATTCCACTACGGTATGAAAAAGCTTGTGAAAAATATAAAATAAAAGTAAAACCTAAACAAGCAATGCAGTAATAAATCAAGAATGTGTTATTTATGTTTAAAAATACATTTTCTTTTATCTTATATAATCAATAGTTTAAAGAATAGTTTTTTAAATTAAATATAATCTTTTGTGTGTGTGTGTGTGTGTGTGTGTGTGTGTGTGTGTGTGTGTGTGTGTGTGTGTGTGTGTGTGTGTGTGTAACGAATGCACGAATTTTCGACGGATTTGCACCAAAATGTATACGCACATGCTCCAAGTTAGCAAGAAGGCCAAGACCGACCTTGCATTTCCCAACTCCCATCGATAGTGGAACTAATCGATTTTTTCATGCTTCTACGGCAGTTTTCATGTAGTTTGCGGCCATTTTCTACTGTCCAGAGTGAGAGCCAATAGCTGACTGACACGAATAGGCAGGAAGATTCTACTGGCCAGCATGAGAGCCAACAGCTGACTGACACGAATGTTAACTAGCATGCTAGCATGCAAAAAAAAATCGATAGCTGCATTCGTCACAAGTGGGAAAAATTTAAATCTGCATGGCACTTTACTCCATTCATTCGCTTGCTTAAACTCAACGTTGATTCTGATTCCGCAGAACTGGGTTGGGTGTAAAAAAGTATATGTTGTTAACATTCTTTTTTCATTCAGTTTTTCCAGTTACGAGTCCTTTTTTAAAGCTGATCGTTTTGTGTTCATTTTGTTTAGTTCTTTTTTCGTAACAGATTTAATGTTTAGTATAGAACTTAGAAAAAATTCGCAGTGTGAGATAGGCAAGAAGTAAGGCATGTAGCAACATCAGCACGGCAAAGGGCACTCCTTTAAAGGCAAGGAAGGGCAAAAATATTTTAAGTCAAGTGATAACAATTGCTGTATGAGTCGTACGATTTTTGAATTAAACACGGGCAACGCCGGGCCATGCTGCTAGTAATGAATAAATCTAAATGACTTAAATTTCTGTTCCATTTGACAGATAATGACATGAATTAAAAGAAAAAATAATTAATTATATAAACTTTCTGGACATTTTTAAATCATGAGCATGTTTTGTTTTTTTTTTCCGTCACTTATCGAGCCATCCTTGTATACAAAAAAATGTAACCACATTTAAAATTCTCTTTAACATCCAATATTTGGCCTAGAGATATGTTTTGATGGTTATTAGTAAATTTAAGGATTAATTAACTGAAATTTTTAAAAGTTCTTTTTACTTAAAAGTAAATGAAAATAACATTTTATTTAGGCACAGTTGGACAAAACAGAAAATACTGTATATTTCCGTGTTCGAAAAAGCGCGCAAAAAATAAAAATAAAGCTGAAAGAAATATGGGAGACCAGCTGTGCAATAATCAAAAATTTATGGTAAAAATAATTCAATAAAACACTTGTTTTTAATTATTTTTTTTAATAAAGCAGTCGAAAAATGCAAAACAAAATGAAGCAGTTTTTATTTTTAATTACTTTTTAATAAAGTATATCGTAATGTAATTTATTTTTTTAATAAAGTAAATAAAAATTCTTATTTTTATATGGCAGTTTACTTTATTAAAAAGTAAATTTATTTACGATTTACTTTATTAAAAATAATTAAAAACAAAAACGCTAGTTCATATTTTACATAACGCCTTTTCAAATGCCTCATTTGAAGAAAATATTTATTAATAATTAAGCCTTTAATCCTTAATAAAATACTTTTAATGGGTTATAAAAAAAAAAAAATAAAAAAAAAAAACAGTTACGTTTTTCTGGTGCTGAGTTGTCTCGGTCCTGAGTTGTCACAGTCCTGATTTGTCTCGGCGCTCATTCGGAGGTGTTCAGTTGGCGGTCTTCAGTTGTCCTGCACCTCGTTGGTTCTGTGGTTGTTGAGGAAATACTAATTAATATGTGTGTGTGTGTGTGTGTGTTTATGTGTTTTTTGTTTGTTTTGTTTTTTGTTTGTTTTGTTTTTGTTTTTTTGTTTTTGGGGGTTTTTGTGTGTGTTAGTGTGTGTGTGTGTGTGTGTGTGTGTGTGTGTGTGTGTGTGTGTGTGTGTGTGTGTGTGAGAGAGAGAGAGAGAGAGCGAGTCAGATCAGGCAAAAAATGGTGCACTGTTGTCATGTACTGTTCAAGTCTAGTGTTAAGCGTTATCTTCCACACATGTCCGCATAAACTAAGCCACTTACTCTGTAACCCTTTACCTCGAGTGTCTCCCGGGACTTGTACCTGGTGAACATTATTATAAAAAGGAATGTAAATAATATTCGTTACTAAATGAAGTGCATTATAATCAAAGGAGATTATGTTGAGAATTATTTGTAAAATAAACGTTCTTTTCTTCATAGGGATTTGGACTTTGATTTACATATATATATATATATATATATATATATATATATATATATGTGTGTGTGTGTGTGTGTGTGTGTGTGTGTGTGTGTGTGTGTGATAAAATCAAGAACAAATAGGAAACGTTTATCAATCTAAAATGTTTCACTTTTATTAAAGCTTCATCAAAGAATGAGATAGGGGGAAAAATTGCTATTTTTATTTTTGCGTTATTTGATTTTTCATTGGTTATTGAGGTTTCAAGTGCTTCAGGACGTAGGCGATCAAGGCTCTCCACACCTTCTTGTCCATTTGTTGGATATCCGTTGAGGAAATACCTTTGACCTTACTTCCGCTGCATAAGCGTGTGAGCAAAAATCGAAACTGGTGATGGCATAAACAGGGAATGCATCCGGTGGCTAAAATAAACAGGGCGCACAGATGTCCTGAGCTTAAAATAAACAAAGCACAAAGGTGTCCTGAGCGGAAGGAAATGCATGCTTTCGTGGGCGCATGTCAGAATAGTCGTGGCCACAAGAAGTTGCGTAGGTGACATACCGGAAGAAGGCCTAGCCACGTGAAGTTGCGAAGGTGTCCAAATGTTATTTAACCGGTCCGATGCTTGAACTGGAGAGAGGCACGCTAGAGGTTCGCCGAAGATTTGTCTCCGTCAATCCCTATATGCGCAATTTTAACCTCTATAATTCTCCCTCATTCTACCCATTCGCCGCAACTCGAATAATAAATATATATATATATATATATATATATGTGTGTGTGTGTGTTGTGTGTGTGTTCGTCACCTTATTTCAGACCAGTAGCATAATACTACGCTTTCTAGCTCTTAGTATTTTTTGTCTTTTTAATATATCTCCTAATCCCTGTTTTATCAAACTCCTAAGGTAAGTTATTCGCTGTTTTCATCCGTTCATCTTGCCTTCTATCTGTCCTGTGAGTGTCAAATTTTCCAAGCCCTCTTTCTTTGTTATGCACCCTAGAAATTTTAACTGCCTCTTTCTGACGTTACATGTCTTTTTTTGTTTCCATTTTCTCTAAAACTTCATCGTTGCTCACATGTTCAGCCTATGGTATTCTCGGCATCCTTCAGTAGAACCACATTTCTGTTGACTCGAGTCTCCTCTCTAACTGCGATGAGACTGTCCAGCATTCACTGTCATATTCTTCTTCTGTGTGTTGTGTCTAATCAGGGCGTAAGCGATCATGGTTTTTGGTGAAGACATTCCTCGCCAAAGCAAGAGAAGGCGAATTATCTGTAGATATGCATGTAGACATCATAGACCTGCGAGGCGAAGTTCGGTAAATCATTGTTGAAATGACACAGCGCATGCGTTATCGGCAAGAACGAGGCTAACACAAGCGAGAGATCTCAGTTTCTTGCTCGAGACCGAGTAAGGATAAAAGGAGCTGACTTTTTGTTTCAGGGGAGTTTGTTCTTTGAGAGTAGTGAAGGTTATACTTGTGTTCCAGTTGAAAGAGCAATAATAATGTTGTTTACGGTGTGCAGGAAAGAGAGTCCCGAGCGAAGCGTTGTTCCGGTGTCTACGTAAGTTATCAGCGGGAACAGATTCGAGTGGAAATTTATTTTCCTACCATCCAATTTTCGTTTAAATCTCACATCGTTCGCCACAATTTCCTGTCTTTTGTAGCTCTTAATAAATTTTGTCGTTTTGTTATCTCTCTTAAACCTTTTCCGCCCCCGCTAAGTAGATTACGTGTTGTTTTCCCTGTCCCACTTGCGTTTAATCTGTCTTGTGAGTATCAGATTTTCCATGTCTTCTTTTCTCATTATGTAACCTATAAACTGTCTTTTTCTGATGTTAAGTATAAGTTTACTTTGTTTCAATTTTCTCTAAAATTTCGTTGCTGACAAGTTAGGTCCATGGTATTATCACCATCCTTCTGTAGAACCACAAGTCTCTTCTTCCTCTGTGAGAAGATTGTCCAGCATCCACTGCTATATCGGAAAACTGATATTAAGTCACAATTCAGTACTCTTTTCTTTGTTTCTAACGAAGTTTTTCTGTTTCTTTATACTCTGCTCAACTTTTGGAAGGCATCTTTCGCTATCCCAATGCACATTCGGATTTCCGTGTTGCACTTTCCGTCCTCTGTTCATATGCTTCCCAGATATTTAAATTATTGTGCTTGTTTGATTTCGATATCTTCTATTTGTAATTTGTATTTCGGGCTGTCACTTTTTGCTAACAACCATGCATTCCATCTTCTTACTTTTGATATTTTGTCTTTTCTTCTCGTTTTCTTTTTATTTTAAATAGTAAAAACAGAATAAGTACATTTGAAATAAAGCTCATAATATGTTTATCTCGAAAATAAACCAAAATTACATAAAAACGATTAAAAAAAAAAAATAAACAAATAAATATGCAATATATAAAACAAATAAACAACAAAACCTGCTTACGTGACTCAAAAAACGCGACAACATTTTTTTTCATGGATAGCATGGAAAATAAGTCATGCGTGATGAATTCTAACTTCGACAAACATATGAGGTTATTTACACCAGGTTCAATGTTACGCCTAAACAGCTTTTACATAAATATTCAGGAAATATGACAAAAACATAAAAGTAAATGGTTATAAATGTGTGGGCGCAATACTAATGGCGCAGGCCTGTCATAAAAAAAAAAAGGTTCGGGTGAAGGCATCCGCGTTAAAAAAAAATCATTTTCCTTGAAAATTTATGTGGAGTAATTGTATTTTACAAATTCTTACTCGTTTCCACTTGACATAAAAACCATCTGCAGCTGAAAACAGGCAAAGTCATTGGGGGGTGGCGTTTCAGTTAAGCGATGTAGACTGATTCACTATTATGATTGAAGAGTAAATTTGTTTCTCACTTCATGCGCCATACTTGCAGCCTAGTGCCAAACTAAGGCTTTCGCTTTAGTACTGAGTTCGTTTCTCAGTGAGTGCTAATTAATTTTGACCTTGTGCTACAGTAAGTTTTTAGGGCGTATCGTTGAAGGGGTGGGGAGGTGTGTTCTAAGCTAAATTAAGTAAATGTGAAAACACCTATGTTAGGGTTAACGAACTCGTCACGTGGCCGATTCGCTTATTGCATACGCTCGATCTTTAATTAAAGACGCAATATGATGGATTTGTGGATAAGTTGTTAGCAAGTCTGTATTATTTCGATACTCACGTAACATCAAATATTATGAAAGCCTCGTTGTCAGAGGCTGGCCGACTATTATTATTATTGAATCCCCA